>WUAM01000098.1:370168-385899 GCA_024336885.1 Actenoides hombroni | reverse complement strand
CGTCGTTGCTCATCCCGCTACTTTCCCCCCCCCCCGAGCGCTTGCTGTGCCGTCGCCGGTCCCTGCCTGACCCCCTCCGCTCCCCCTCTCAGCATCCTGCCCGGCGCCGCATCGCTCGGGACACGCAGGTCCGGTGGTGAGCGGAGCACATGGTCAACCCCCGCCCTTCTTCTGGGGCAGCTGAGTGACTCCTTCCGTAGGGCTCTGCGTCTCGCCCGTAGCCCCCTCTAATCAGGATGTGATTTACAGCAACAAACCAGCTAATTCAAAATAAACCCGTGATCCTGGAGCTACTGGATGTGAAGAAGTCCCAGTACCCTGCTCAGAAGCGCTAATGTAATTTAATGCTGCACACACACCAGCTGCTTAAAATTTCTGTCTCGGTAAGCACAGCACTCTGGGCTCCGTTGCCCTACTGCTGCACCCTTAAGAAGGAGTAATTTTCATCTCTTGCTTAATCAGCACAAGTACAAACTACCCCGTGACACTTCTCCTAAGGGTGGGAACTGGGGTTTGTTCTCGCAGTCCAGCGGTATGCTGCCAGCCAGCTGTTTTCTGCTGCAAGTTAATTCCACGTGCTCTATATTAATAGTTTTAATTTAGAATAAAAATAACTTTTTCATTGCGGATTTCACAATGAAGATAACCTTGAGATGGCCACCCAGTGGAAATCCTGTATTGCTAATTTAGATAGAGTAGGGCTAATTATTTTGCTCTGCGTTATTTACTATTTGTATAGATGGTCCTGAGAACACATCAACCAAGTCTGCACGTCCTCTTGATGTCTTCTAGTTAGAAGGCTGCTTCTTCTTGTGAAATTAAGGAGTAGACATATACAGGTTATGCCTTCAGTCTGACAGAACCCCAGATACTTCAGGTCTGGATGTTCTCCTGGTGCTGTGGCAACTTGGTGTTGGACTGCAGTGCAGTTCTGTAATTGCACTGAAGAAAGCAATTGGCACACTCGCTGCTAGCAAAGTGGAGGCTGATTTTGGCCACACAGGGAGAGCCCTGGGTTCAAACAACAGGTTGCTAAAGGTAAAAAGGTGTGAACCTCAATTGGATTCTCATGCTAGTTGAAATCTTCCAAGATAAACTGATTGGATGCAGGTACTGAGAACTCAGTTTTGACCTCGGTGTGTTTGTGCACGTTGATATTTATATTAATAAATTCAGTGTCTTTGGAGTGTTCCCAGGTCCTGGTGCCATCTGGCATGGCATGAGCTCCATTCATACTGTGACATCCTGTAGCCTCCAAACCAAGACGGTGCACGCATGCTGCCGATGGAGAAGAGCTGTTGGCTCAGCCCATGCCAACCGCTGAGCTATGCCAGGAATTGTTTAGGAGAGGACCAAGGATCCTTTAACAATTCAGCGATACTATTGATCCTATTCCAGCGCACAAGCACTGTTTAACACACTCATACAGACACAGGCTGTAACTTTCAGTTCTCAAATGATTTTAAATGTTGCAAATTCTCTTTGTAAAATGCCAGTAAGAGTTGCAACTAGTAATATTTATTAAGGCACTACTTGCCAGTATAAACTAAATACATCTCAAAATGTCCCTACTGGGATAGCTAAACAAATGCACATTATCACCTCCGTCGCACAGAGGAGAACACTGCCATCGGAGCAGGAGAGCTGCAGTTAATGCTTCCCGTTTGTAGAATTTATTCAAATCTATTAAATTGTGTTTTGTGTGGATTAGAATTTTAGTCAAGTAGTTCAGTACTTTTCAGTTTCGTTTCTTCCTGTATACTACTTTGTGGTGACATTCATTCCATTTCTTTGGCTTGCAATGCTTAGACTAGAGCATTTTGTGAATAATCTGTCCCACTATTGTTTGAAAAGTGAAGTTGATGATGACCCTTTGTGACAGAAATAAGGGGATATAGTAGATTTATGTTCATGCATACTTGTGTTGTCCACAAAATATTCCAGTTAAAAAGTCATGGTGCATTAACGACGAAATGCTGGTGATGTTTAAGCACAGGTCAGACAAATGTCCAGGAAACATCTCTACTCTCATTCTCTTATCCCTGCTTTTCCATAGCTGGGACTTTAAATTTGCAAGATGCTCATGCAGCCCAAAGGTGAACAATTTGTATCTGACTCCTGCATGCTGCAACTGCCTTCCCACAACCTGGCAAGTATTCTTCTCTCCTGTTATTTTAACTTGGTCTTCTACCTTTTTTCCTCTAGAGGAAATGGTTGCTCCTCAGAGCCCTAACTTGAAAACTTAGTATTTAACCTAATCTTTGCTTCAAAATGATGTTAAGCCTTTCCTCCTCTCTTGTAATCTTTTTATCTCCATCTACAGGTTTTCCATTTCTTAGGTATGTGATGATCAAGAAAATTTGGTAGGGTGGTCTTCCACCACTGGAAATTTATTTTACCAACTTGGTATAATAAAAAAAATTCTAGTGCAAAGTTAAGTCCATGGGCTTAATCCAGTAGAGTTTTTTCTCACCTTTATTTCATATATGTGATTCTAATAGCTTAAAGTGCTTTTATCTGTTTCTATTTTCCTCTTCTCAGGAAAAACACAGTTTAAAGTGGTAATTAAAGCACTTTCTCCAAAAGAAGTCACCAGAATTTACACCCCTCACCCTTTGGATAGAAATGATGGAACATTTCTTATGCGGTATCGGATGTATGGGAGTGTCAGAAAAGGGTTAAAAATTGAGATACTTTATGGTGATCAGCATGTAGCTCAATCTCCTTATATTTTGAAAGGTAAGGGTATTTTTTTTATTTAATGTAACGTATGATGGTAGCTACAGAAACACTATGAACTAATTTATTGCTAGAGGAAGAGGAAGGAGATTAGAGTTTTGTTTGCCCTTGTTCATGTAGTCTCCTCTCAAGTGTTCACCTTATACAGGGAAGTAAGCAGTGACAATCCCTGTACATTGCCAAGTTACAGGACCTAGATGCATAAGCATGTAGGTTATGGCCTCTGACATTGAGGTGATGTGTCTGGCCATCTCCTTGTCCTTCTTGCATAAGGAAATGGACCTCTTCAGATTTGGTAAAGAATAAGAGAGCAGTGCTTGTGTTTCTACTGTCTCAAGAGAGTATTCACTTAAATATTGTATTATTTTTATCTAAAGTAGAAAATATTCCCGGCAAAAGCAGGGAGTTTGTGTTGTTCCCAACACTTTCTAGATATCACAGACATTTGAATTCTAAAGTGTTGTCATTCATAACAACAAAGACAGTATTTCTTTCACCGGACAATATTTAACTTTCTTTCCACTAGCCCAGTTTAATTCAGTGCAGGTCTGTACTATGGAAGAACTATTTAAAAGCAGGGAAAACAAGGCAAATTGTTGTCTCATTCCAGGTCTGCTTCTTTAACTTCTTTGTTTTGCTCTCAAACAAAACAGCTGTTTAACAAAGAAAATTATAATTTAAAATCGCTTCTCTGGAAAGTCTTGTTTCAGTTCACAACTACTTCTTTTAAACAGAATTTGGTCATTTAAAAAAACCCCAAAAACGTCCTAACTACAGACTTCAAAATATCTTCAATGAAATGAAGCTGTCCTGATTCGTGGTGCACATTTGCCAGCGGCTATGAAACTATGGCACAGGACAGAACCCGTTTTGATTAGAAGTTCATGAAATAAGGACTTTTTTTCCCACTCTAGAAGGCTCTTGCTTACACCTAAGCTGTCTGCTTCAAAAGGACAGAAAGAAGAGTTAATTATACATAAAAGAAAAGACCTTATGCCAGAGGTAAAGACTACTGCATCAAAGTTCTGAATTAGGCTAAAATGGAAACTGTAATACCTGAGCTTTGTAAGTTATGGACAGTTAGAACAATTCTGAGTACCCTCTGTGGTTGGCAGGTGGCACAATAGTGGAGCTTCATTTTGCAGAGTAATTCTACCCTGATAACAAAAATCTGGTATTTTTATTTCTGAAAGAGGAAAATGTTGCTTTTTTTCTCAGTTATACTGGTAAACTTCAGAAATGTTATAGGGAGGATGGTTTCCCAGGAAAACTTCAGAAAACTTGGAATAAAAAAGTGTTAAGCCACTGTAATGTCTACATTTACATGCCTGTGTGTTTGGGGAATTATGATTGATGTAGAATCACAAATATAGACTCTCAGTGCTTTGTTTTCTGCAGGACCGGTTTATCATGAATACTGTGACTGTCCTGAAGAAGACCCTCAGATCTGGCAGACTACTATGTCTTGTCCATCCCAAGAACCTCAGATTACAAAGGACTTCCTTTCTTTTCCCACCATTGACCTTCAGCGAATGCTTAAGGAAATCAAAACAAAGTTCAGTGAAACAAGAGGTGCTATTGTTCATTACACTGTTCTCAACAATCACATCTACCGCCGCTCCTTAGGGAAGTATACAGACTTCAAAATGTTCTCTGATGAAATGCTCCTGTCACTGGCAAGAAAGGTATCAATTTCGATCATCTAAGACTATTACGTCATGTTCTAAGATGGCAATACTGCATTTGTTGTTGTTGTACCTTGAGACTTATAATTCCCAGAGTAAGATTTCAGTTTTGTTTGTGCATATAGATGACAATGTATCTCAGAGATAACACATGGGGGCTGAGCTTGACAGTAATGAAATTGCTAGGAAGGCTGCAGGGGCTAAGGCCTGACTCTCCGAGCCTTTTCCTGGCCTCTTTGAGTGTTCCTTTCATACCGGCTCATGAGGCAGAGACTTGAAATTCCTATTTTAAGCTCGGCTAAATCTACTAACTATCTAGTAGGTTTATTGATTCTGCATGACATAAGAGAACTGAGGAATATCTGTAAGAGTGACAGCATCTTTGTGTTGTTATCCTTTCTTGCGTATACATTTAGGTTCGTCTTCCTGATGTGGAGTTTTATCTTAATGTTGGAGATTGGCCAGTTGAGTATCGGAAAGCTAATGATACACCTGGTCCTATACCTGTCATTTCATGGTGTGGCTCTGTGGATTCAAGAGATATAGTCCTGCCAACGTATGATGTAACCCACTCAACTCTTGAAACCCTACGTGGAGTCACAAATGATCTCCTTTCTATTCAAGGAAATACAGGTAAATTAGAGATTGTGGATTTAAAAAAAAAAAAAAAAAAAGAGACTTTGTAAATTCCATCAAAGAAATAAGCTGCATTCAAATAACATGTTAAAAGTCTTCAGTTCACAAGTGCCTTAGGAGGTCTCTTAATACAAGCAGGTTAGTCTCTATAGATTGTAAACACTTTAAACACTGCTGCTAAGCAAGTGTTTAATATGGATTTAGAGTCAAAATTTAAGAAGTCCAGTTTACAATAATGGTGAATTTTAGCTTAAAGGTATCCAGAAGATAGCTACAGTGACCCATCAAGAGAAAAGTAAATATAATTAAAAGGCCTTTCTCCTCAGTGAAGGATTTGAATATGTTCCTTCTAATCAAATAGTGATCCTTTTCCTGACAGTGATGTAGTCCAGTGTTCTGTTTACATAAAAATGAGTTTGAATCCTGAAAGAAGCAAACTAGTACTATGTTTCAGCCTCTTTCAAATAAGAAAATATTGTTGTGCATAAAAAAGTACCTTGAAGTATGATCTTTTGAATTGTTTTTCTAGCTTTGAATGAAGACTCAGTTTTACTGGCAGGTGTCTTCCTCACCCCCAGGAAATTCATGAATACTTAGGGACAAATGGCATGAACAATACCTAAGGAGTAAAACTTGAGTGAGGAGGTATTTCTTTTTGTTTGATTAGTGTGCAGTTTCTCTTTTCTTATTAGTTTTTAAATTAAATATTTTAATTAAATTATCAGTTTGCAGCACTCTGTGTTTAATTTAGTACAGTTGCTTTTCCAAATAGGAAATGGTAAGAACCTTCTCCAATTTAGCAGGTCCTTTTCTTTTCCTTTGAGGAAATTTCCAGCAGAAGGATGAGGAAGGACACGTTTAATGTTTTTAAAAGCAGGCAGTAAGCAGAGATTAAGTCTGTCAGGCTCTATCTAAGTATCTTGAGGACACAGTGTAGCCGTTTTTTTTCCTTTTAAAGTCATCATTAAGTGATTACTCTAAGAACTAACTAAATTGCTGGGTAACAGAAGTGAATTTTACTAGAGAAATTTTGGTTATTGTGGCAGGCTTTATGGGTGGAGAATTACTTTAATTATTAGTATTTTACTTACATAACTTGATTATAATCCCTAATGTAGCTTTCAAGATATTTAGACTTATATTTAAATATAAAATTGTTAAGTGGAAAAGCAATTCACTCATTTTCCTTTATAAGTGGCTCAGTTTCTCATCTCAAAATTCAAGCCAGGACTGGGAGTTTAAACCCTGTAATTAATAAATGATTATGGATTCACTGTGAGAAATCATGCCTGGTTTACCACGCCTCTGAGTGTAATGCCACTGTCATAGCACGTTCCTTATTTGCACTAAACATATAATGAACATTTCATTATTATTTGCTTTTACATTATCATTCAATGCTCATAGGCCCGTTCTGGAAAAACAAAACTGAGAGAGCTTTGTTTAGAGGTCGAGACAGCCGAGAAGAACGTCTCCATCTTGTCAAATTATCCAAGGAAAATCCAGAACTACTAGATGCTGGAATAACAGGATATTTCTTCTTCAGAGAAAAGGAAAAAGAGCTGGGAAAGGTTCAGCTGATGGGCTTCTTTGACTTCTTCAAGGTAGCAAGCAAGTTACAGTCTTAGATTAACTTTTCTGTCAAGTTCTTTCCACCTGAAAAGACAAGGCGTACTTTTGCTAATTCCATTCAGTAAACAAACAATTATGCTACACTGTGAACACAGGTCCATGTGGGGTAGCCAGACCACCTGTAATCAAAGTCATAATGTGACACACTTCTGAAGAAAGTCACTATACATTTTTTTTATGGAGTACCTTAGAGAGAGTTCTTGGAGAATTATTGGTTTTTTTTTTAATAGATTTCTCACTGTCAGGCTTTTTTTTTATTTGGGGTAAATAGGAAAACAATGGACACAACTTGTGTCCATTGCAAGTACATTATGGATGTCAGAAAGAACCCTTGTATAACAAGTTAGAAAAAGAGATGGGTGGTTTTGTTGCACTTTAACACACAAGTTCCACTGCAACAAAGGTATAAAAAGTAAAGGGGACAGAGTCCTGTAAAAAGCAATTAGAATATATGGTGATTGAAGTTCTGTTGCGGAGATTAATATATCAGAAATGCTGTAACAGCCAAGAGCATCTGCCAGAGCAGTACATTCATGGTTACTTTGAGTATAATATTTCATATTATTTTNNNNAAAAATATATGTTTCAGATTATGCTACAGAATTATATAATTTTAAGTCAGAATAAGTTTACTCTTGTTGTATTTAGCTATAGATTAGTTTTATTTCCTTCCCAGCTCTAGCCCTTGCTCTATCCCAGGACTCTTAAATAGAATACCCATCAGGCAGTTCATGTGACATGAAGGTTCTTGACTGTCAGTCTTGGGTTGAAAACAAATCAATAAGTTATCCAGAACACCATGAAACTACACCTGCTTAACACTAAAACAAGTCAGAAGATGAGAATTAATAAACACAATTTTACCTTGCCTGTGAAAATAGTCTTTTATACAGTCAATGTTCCTGACTCAGAATGTTTCAACTTTTTTTTTCCTCTATCTTCACATTGTAGTACAAATACCAAGTGAATGTAGATGGGACCGTAGCAGCTTACAGGTTTCCATACCTCTTGCTGGGTGACAGCCTGGTATTGAAACAAGATTCCCAGTACTATGAACATTTCTATATTGGATTAAAACCTTGGAAACATTATGTTCCAGTTAAGAGAAATTTGGAGGACTTGCTAGAGAAAATAAAATGGGCTAAGGTAAGTTCCATTACTAATTCAAGTTCAAAGCAATTAACAAACATGTAAACAATTTATCTTCATACTCTTTTCTTTTTGTATTTCCACATACATATTTTGCATGAACTCTGTTGAGATCCTGGGATAAAGAAAATATATTTTATTGTTAGTATAAAATGGGAAGTCCTTAATTCAAGTAGCCATCTCTATTCAGGGAAATACTTAGGAATTCATTTCAGGTACATGCAGAAGTGTTTCATGAGACAGAGCCTTAGTATGCTGACTAATGCAGGTAATTTTCAAAGAAACACTCAGAATCCAAAGTGCTACTTAATTAATTCTATCACTCTTTTTAGGTCCTGACTAGAACAGAAATCACTGTGTGTTCTGTTTGAATGTTCAAAGAATTGCTGCTGCTCTGTAACATGCCTCCCAGAATGAGAGGCTGGCATTCTGTAACCAAACAAAGCAATATAATTGTGTGATTGAAAACACCATTTGTGCTTTGAGTTTAGCTACTAGGTTAAAAAACAGGAAAAGTTTCTGTTCTGTAGTTCCTCATAAAGAATCAGACGAGAATACTAAAAGCTTTGAAATATAGACCTAAAAAACTTGAAGGTAAGTACCTGAATTCGAGCAGAGTTATTTTTCAAAGGAAGACATTGAATTGCATTGCATAGGAAAGGACAACAGCTGTGGCTTTGTCTTTTGTAAAACTAAGTATGCCTGGGAGATGTCAGACCTGATTTTGAAGAGGTTTGTGGCTTGGACAAAACAGCAGGGCAGTAATCAACTGAGTTTTCAAAATTGTACAATTATCCATGAAAGTTGGTATTGATAGCCCTAAGGTACAAGTTGTGGCCATAAAAGCAATCCAGTATTTAAAAAAATCTGCAATTTAAAGTGTGCCTCTTCAGTCTACCAGTAATTGCAGATTTGAATAGCCCCTTTAATAAAACTCCTAATGCCAGCCAGGCTTTGAGTAACTCACTGACTGCTCTATTATTCATTTGTTTCGTCTCATTTTTCCAGGAAAATGATGAAGAAGCAAGAAAAATTGCTAAAGAAGGACAATTAATAGCAAGAGAATTACTTCAGCCTCGCAGGCTTTACTGCTACTATTATAAAGTGCTCCAGGTTAGTACAATAGGTCATTTTATTACTTTCTCCCAAGTACTACTGCTACTGAAGCTACAAATTTCATATTCAGTCTTTCCTGAGTATGAACCATTCATATTATTCACAGGTCAGTGTGAAGAGCTTTGCTAAAGCTTGCTTCATCATTAAAGAAGCAACATAACATAATAGTTGTTTTTCAGAATCAGAGATTTTACTTTTTTTCCTCTCATCCCCACAGTCAGACCTGTTTTCAGTGTCACTTGATAAGCAATTTCTAATAGACGTAGGAGATAATCTGCACCCAATTTTCTGTCTTTTCTCCTCATACTTATCCCCTCATGACCTACTCTGCTATATTACAAAACAATGAATACATGGAAAAGAAATTCCAGAAGTATGGCTAATAGTGTGGTAAGGGATGAAGCAGGCCAAATGGTCATTGCTTCTCTAGGAGGTGCAAATGTCTAATGAAAGAATTTTCTGTTTTCTGAAAGTACTAATTTATTTTTCCTGTTTTGCTGTACAGAGTTAGATCTCAGCTTCGGCAGCCACAGGTTGACATGATGTTTGGACCTGTTCAGTGCACAAAAATGACAGCATTATCTGCATAAAGTGGTTAGAGGCACAAATAATGACAATATTCAAATTACCATTAATAATAGGACAGAGGAAAACATTAAAAGAGGTTTTCAGAGGCAGTGTAGCCTATTAGTAGGTGTGTTATAAAGACACCTTGTAGACAGGTTGTAAACAATGATATAAGGAGGCTGGATAAAGGCAAGCTTGTGAGTGGAAGGGAGGAGGAAAATTCTGTTTCATGAATTATACGTTAATGCTTATAGCATTCTTAAATGTTGTTTACATATTTCAGAAATACGCCAAACGCCAAGCCAGCAAACCTGAAATACGGGATGGAATGGAACTTGTACCTCAGCCTGATGACAGAGACTCAGTGTGCAGTTGCCATAGGAAAAAGCCTTTAAGGGAAGATCTCTAACTGTACTGGATGGAGAAAATCACCCACTTACAATGCAAGAGTTTAAATAGGAATTAAGCTGTGAAATCCAAGACACTTATGCACTAGCAAACATTCTTAGTTATGTATTCTTCTTGTAGTTACATATCCTCTTTCACACTGACTCTGATCTGCAATGTTGGTTCCCACAATTTTGTCTCCATGACCACCACCAGACAGACACGGAGCCTGTAATGAGGAGCATCTAGGGGATTTGTTTGATGTACTGCATCATCAGGAGGAAGAGCACAATGGTGCTCATGTTCCAGCTGGGACCTAGTTGCCAAAGCTTTATGAGGAACCAGTCATCCACAAAAGATCTTCCATGAGTCAGTGCAAGTTATTTTAAAGGAGCATTTGCAACATACTAAAACAGTGTTATGATTTCTTCATAATGTTTACCTCAGTGTTAGATTGTTCCTTGTATACAAAACAATTTTCTAACTAGACAAAGAAAATGAATATTTGAGATTACAGATACCAAATCTGGTGTTGCTTTGAGATTATTTTGTGGTCTATGACACATAACAGAATACAGAACATGCTATAATAATTAGCCATTTCAGAGGAAAAGGAAGAGAAGGAGGAGAAATCAGAATAATATTTTTGTAAGACCCATGGCTGTGAATCACCAAGATTAAATGCTGCTTTAAAGCAGATTGTGTAGCTATCACAATTGCAGTGCTTTGAGTGCCAAGACACCACTCTGAAAACCTGTTGCCTGCAAATGACCAAGTCTCTGAATATAGGCGCATATCCGCAAAAGGAGTTAGGAACTTCAGGTGAGGCCAGGTGAAATACTGGTGTTTTAGTTCAACAATACAGTCTACAGTATTCTAGGCTACTCGAGTATTCACACATCTGAATTTTGTTAGTAGTGTTTTAGACCGCCCAGGTTTGTCTTCTGTGGAGAGCTAAAGGTGCCACCAGCTTTTCATGAACTACTTTTCTTGTGCCTAAGTCCCCAGAAGGATCTTAACCATTTCCGGAATTTAGATCATACCTAACCTTATACTGAGATCAGACAGCAGATCAGACTTGATTGTTTTGGTTCAATCTTATGACAGGGAAACCTATGCTGTGCTTTCTGTGTAATAGTCTTGGGGTCAGAGACCATACTAAACAATTGAGAAGACAATTGATCCTCCTTGGTCTGATTCAAAGACATTTTTTCCAGGGTGCTTAGCTCCAGACTGCAGAAGAGATCTTCAGGTCTTCCACTGAAGTTGTGCAGCTGTGAGGTTAACCAGAAGGACCTGGCCATACCATTGCAATAAAGTGTGCCTTTGGGTGGGGCGGGGGAAAAATCCAAGTGCTGGATGTGGGTCTGTTGATTTGTACCCAAGTTTATCTACTTCAAAATGCATAAACAGTCGTGAAAGGAGAGACCAATGTCCACAAGCACCTGTTTTTTTTCCTCTGTATTTTTATCTTGCTAATGTAGCCTGCCTAAGCAGCTTCTACTCAGCTACACTCAGATAATGTCTTTCATGGATGACAAATTCTTGCTATGCAAAAAGGAATGGAAATTACTTCAGACTGTGGACTTGTCTGATTGCTTAGGTGTCCAAATTTTAGTGCTGCACACCTCATGCAGGTTTCACACTTGGTTCTACTCTTCAAGTTATTCTCGTAAAATACATAAAACAAAATTCCTGCACTAGAACAGGAAGAAAGACTAGAGTTTTCAGTATGCTAAGTATGGAAGGAACTTCAGGTTTCTGAAGAGGTTCATGCAACTGCCTGTCAGTTGTTTACTACATTATGGCAGTTTAGAAAAATCCTGGAACATGCTGCTTTACCCATCATCCTCTTTGTTCTGTTTCTAACACGAATATGTATAGTGGTTGTATTTTTGTTTAGCATGGCAATCAGCCCTAGAACTTCAGACTATAAATACATGGTCAGCTCATCTGACATACAATTTTCTACATCAAAATTCAGGAACAGCGTTCCATTGCTGAAGCTGACACTTAAAACTGAGTATGTGCTCCTCTCCTCCTCTATGGACAGTCATTTTTACTGTATCATATGATCACAGATGGTGATACTATCCTTTAGACCACATGAATTTTATATTCACCAGTATTTACAGAAGCGGTGTGTTCAGCAAAGGCAATTAAACATACCAGATGGTTGAAACAACAAAGTTTTCCACCTCTCACACACATATTTCAAACAAAAAGTAAAAAATGTATTTGTTTATTTAAAAAAAAAATGGGAGAGAACAGGGAAGTCATGATGCGTACTTTAGGGTTCTTTGGAAATGTCTGTGTAGGAAAACTTGACTGGCTTGAAACAAGTCTTTCAAACTGGAAGAAGAATCAGATAAAATGTAAATGGTCTTTAACATAAATAACTGTGAATATTTCATTCTTCCTTTCTTCCATCATAAAAAAAAAAAAGAAAAAAAGAAAAAAAAGGAACTTCAAATCCTTTGCTGCCAAGAAACCCTCCTTGCTTTTATAGTAAGCATCCCTTCAAAGCAAAGACTAGTTTGTCACAGAATGCCTTACAGATGCTTTACAGCTTATAGGCAAGAAGTATCCTAAAAAATAGGAATATATTAATCTTCCTGACAAAATTTAAATACAGTAGAGACATGGTCGAACTTTCCTTCAAAGTGCTTAGTCATTTGAGAAAATCTAGTTCAATTTATAACTACAGATCTTCCAAAGATAAAAGAAGGTAAGGCAAAGCCTCTCTTCTTTCCACTGGTGGTACAATATGCAATTTAAATTGTAATGAAGAGCAATCATAACAATTGCCCCTCTAGGCCAGAAAAGATGTCAGATCTATTTTAGTTTGATGACAGGATGATACTCATTGGCCTGGTGTATTACAGGAATTACTAAATATTCAGTAAAACCTGTTTGTACAAGTAAAATGTAGCACATATATTATGCAGTATTCTTAAGCGACATACCAACACTAGGGTTTATATTATTCTGTAGTAGTTCGTGAACAGTGAGTAACTTGTACATCTGCAGTTGGTGGTAATTTTGAAAGAAGTTACCACAGTACTCAATTTTGCTACAGTAATTTCAGCTTTTAATGAACAACATAGGATTTAACAGAGAGAATAAAATCTACCCTGTTTTCATCAATGGTAGTAATTTTCAACACACTGTAGAACTTACCACTAATGATGGAGACAGGTGTACTTGTTTGAAATAGAATTTCCTAAAGTCCAAGGCCAGTATTTTCAAACATAGGAATCTACGTAGAAGTGGTCTGACTTGCAACAATGTTGGTCATGCAGAGCCTCTACTTAAGGTTCCTCATTTTCAGAGCCCTTTAACCTTAATGGTAGTTTCACATGGTGAACACTCAGAGAATTACTCCTTTTATGTTATTGCATATTTATGTCCTAACCTATTTAGGCATCCACATGTGGACATGCTCACCCAACCTCAATTTCATCTTGCAGTGAGAACTAGTAAATCATGAGCTGTTGAACACAAAGGAGATATACATTCAGTACATTTTTTAGACTGTATTTTTGAGATTTACCTTAAGATACTAGTTTCATGGCAGCATTGTGCCAGGTCCGCCTTGTAGAGTCATAATTAAAAAAACCCTATAATCAAAACTTGCCTGATGGAATGTTAGATTCAAGCATCCATCCTGGGAAGCATACGCCCGACATTTATTACATTAGAAAGTAAATTATTTAGCTAGGGAGGAGAGCTGACAGGAAAAACATACATCGCCTGTTTGAGCACGTTTGAGAAGCTTGTAAAGAAATGATAATAAGGAAAAAAGCATTACATAAACCTGGGATATTATCAGCTCCTTTACAGCTTCAGTTTTTCCAAAGTGTTCTTTGTAAGGGCAGTGATGAAGTGCAAGATTTTATATACATATATTATTGCTTAAGTTCACAGGATTTAACTACTAGAATCTTCTTGTCTGTGAATACTTTTATAGCATTTTAATGAGGCTATATGAGTACTAATGCTTGGCTTTCATTTTGAGTTGTAATAACGCAAGAAAATCTACACTGTAGAAAGTTATGGCACTAATTCTGTATTTTGCTGTAAGAATAGGGAGAAAAGGATTATTTTGCATGTCAGTTTGAAGACATTTGAGGCATCTGTAGCACGTACCTTAATTGACTCCCATCATATGAGTGGTGATTAGCAAGAGTGTGGTTATCAGGTCAAGGGAGATGTTTCTTCCTTTCTGTTTGGCAGTTGTGAGACCACAACTGGAGTACTGTATTCAATTTTGGACTCTCCTACACAAGAAATACATTGACATTGGTCCAGCTGAGGACCACCAAGGTGATAACAGGGTTGGGGCACATGAAGTATGAGGAGAAGTTGAGTGAGCAGTGTTAGGTCAGTCTTAAAAAGAGAAGGAAAAGGAAAGATTACCTTGCTGAACTATAAAAAGGGGGTGTAGAAAAGATGAAGCCGTACTTCTCAGAGGCACACAGCAGGAGGCCTACAAACAACAGACACAAGCTGCAACATGGGAAATTCCACTTAGATAAGGGGAAAAAAATCTTCACACTGATATTCCCAAGGAGGTGAAGCTTGGCCTACGTGACCTCCAGATGTTCATTATTCTATGAACATATGAATTTTGGTCATACAGCAAGCATTTATCTAGTCACATAGCAGCAGGATAAAAACATCTAGCTCTGGAGTGTCTCCAAGATGCAATACAGCCTTTCTCTGCTGACATTTTTGACACTATTCAAGTTTTTGTCTCGCTTGATAATCTTGACTAAGTTTTGGATATATTTTAATGTTGGCTTACAAGGCTATGAAATTATATATTAATATTATATATTCTTACTATACCTTATCACTGTATACTACAGCCATGCAGTACACAGAGGATTAAATAGAAATACGATACATTGATTTGGCATTACGTGCTCAGACTGATTGCAAGTGCAAGACCTGCTCTTTCAAGAAGCTGAATATACACTTTACATGTATGAGACAATTGCAAAATATTTTGAGCACTAAGCAATCAGCTTTAAGCAGTTAGTGGGAATATTAGTGTACTTTATAAGTGATACATATACTTAAATGCCAACATACTGTGTAGGCCACTAGTGAGTGAGTATGACATATTTTCCATCCCACTCCCAATGTTAAAAAAATCAGTCCATCTGTACCACAGATTTGCAATGTAGCACAAAGATACCCAAAGCAGCTCAGCAGAATTCCAGAAGGGCCTACCCTTGGGGATCTTACTAATGTCTATACACATCTGAGGGGTGGATGTCAAATAGAAGGAGCCAATCTCTTTTCTGTAGTGCCCAGTAATAGGGTAAGGAATAACAGGTATAAACTTGAGCATAGAAGGTTCCACCTCAACAGGAGGAGAAACTTCTTTACTGTGAGAGTGACAGAGCACTGGAACAGGCTACCCAGAGAGGTTGTGGAGTCTCCTTCTCTGGAGACTTTCAAAACCTGCCTGAATGCATTCCTGTGTGGCCTGCCCTGGGTGATCCTTCTCTGGCAGGGGGGTTGGACTTGATGATCTCTAGAAGTCCATTCCAACCCTTAACATTCCATGATTCTGTGATTCTACCTGAAATGGGACACAGCTCCACATGGTTACCTTCCTGCTGAAAACCCATGAAATACACTGTTCTGCATGGAACTTGTCTGAAAGCTGATCGATTCAAGCTATATTTGTGAGACTGTCGTTTCCGCTATAGCTTATACGACTCACAGATGTTACACAGAATTACACAGAATTATTGTTGAGGCTGGAATAGACCTTTGAGATCATCAAGTCCAGCCTAAGACCTGACA
>WUAM01000098.1:354038-370068 GCA_024336885.1 Actenoides hombroni | reverse complement strand
AGCCTGTCCAGGTCCCTCTGCAGCATCTCCCTGCCTTCCAGGAGATCGACAGTCCCCCCCAACTTAGTGTCATCTGCTGTTGTTCAGCACTAGCAGATGTTGTTCACCTTTGGGTCAAGAGTAACCAGAGGTACTCGTTTTTCTCCCAAAATATTCTGCCAAGCTGAGATACCATTCCAACTGTAGAGACATGCCAATTTATGCCTGATAGCCAGGATAAACCGAAGTGGTTGCTACCACGTTGCCATCCTGCAGGTCTGTTACCTGATTTCGTCTTGCATCTTACTCTCATCGAATTTTTCTCTATTGTGACAGAAAGAGATTTGAGTATTTTATTAATTTTAACATGGAAATTGCTGACAAAGTGAAAATGGTTTCGAGTGAAAACTGGTTTTCCTTCCAAGTGATGATGTTTTTTTCTCCTATGTTCAAACCCATCAGCTGTTACTTCAGGAAAGGAGGTAGTTTTGTCAGTACAGTTCATTTCATTTAATGAATTTTTAAAAATACAAAAAATAATATCCAAAACCAAACCAAAAAAACCACTCTGCTGTTAAAAGTTGTTACTCTTTGAAAGCTAGGTGGCTGTTAACAGATACTTTGGTATATTCTTTGCAATGAAGGCAAAGCATGAAGTGAACTTTATAACCAAAATAGGTTTAAAGGGGTATTTCAGGAATAGTCTATACTGTATTAATGTACACTAATAAGTGAACTCCAAGAATAGATAATTCACAACAGCAAAATTAAGAGTCAGGGTTATACAATAAGATTTTGTCCACTAAAATAGAAGATACAGAAGACTCAGGAAAGCATCATATCTCTGACATAACCACTCAAGAAAATCCTATACAGGGATTTACAGAATCACAGAATCGCACAATGGTAGGGATTGGAAGGGACCTCTGGAGATCATCTGGTCTAACCCCCTCTGCCAAGGCAGGTTCACCTAGAGAAGGTCACACCGGAATGCATCCAGGAAGGTTTTGAATGTCTCCAGAGATGAGAGGTCACTCCTTCGGCAGCCCGTTCCAGTGCTCTGTCACCCTCAAAGTAAAGATGTTCCTCCTCATGTTTAGATGGAATTTCCAATGTTCATGTTTGTGTCTGTTCCCTCTTGTCCTGTCAACTCATTCTGTCAGGTGACCTTAAGATAGATAACTTACGCTTTTTGGTAAGATGAGTTATTTTTAAAATGTCAGGAATGTAATTTGCTAATAAACGTTCCATCTCTGCCAATATTCTGCTTTCTTCTACCCTATGAACAAAGTTACTTTAATGTGGACTAATCCCTGATGTTCACATTCAGCATGCCTTTCACATGACAACTATTCCATCTTATTTACCGACGTGGGCATTTCCACTGTTTCCTGAAAGACTCACTTGTGTATGCAAGAGAATCAAGTCACACCAATCCAAAACTTCCAGTAGCTGAACCTGAAAAGTAGGTGTAAATTTGAAATACCTGATTTGTACTTAATTATCTTTTCACTCACTAAAAACCCCAGACTTTTAATAGTGGTACACTGCTCACATAGATATGACTCCATAACATATCGTAAATATTTGACAATACTTAAATGCAAGTAGTACACATATAAGATGCAGAATAATTCTATTTCTTATGAAATAGTTTTAAAATTCTAATTACCTGCAGGAAAATGAATTTTCCTGTGATAAAATGTTGTATCAAATAAAAAAGTATTCCCAAGGATGCAGAAAAAGCTTTCCTCTGACTGTTAATAATACTATATGTATAGTGATACCATATATAGTAATATAGCGATACTCTCTATATATAGTGATATTATATAATGCTATATGTTCATGTGACTTAAGACCATGGCTATTGCTATTTACTCTTTTGAGAGATAATGTATTTCAGTCTTCACAGTTCCATTCAGAAACATACACTGAGCAACTGGATCTTTTATTTCAAAACGAACAGTGACAGAAAAATTGGCTTTTCCCTGTAAAACTTGAACTAATCAACTCAAAACAGGCAATCTGTGCACTGGGTGATGCCAATTGGAATGAGGTCTCATCTGGGCACAGTTAATATCATATGGCTGTTCACGAACCGAATGAATTGAAATCTCAGGGAAGTCCTTCATGAACACACAACTCTACCTACCATCAGCATTTACTTGAATCTGATGATTGAACTACCCTCATAAGCAGTTTTTTCTCCATTCTAGTCACGAGACAGTATTACTTCAAAGCCAAACAAGTCTTCTATTCCTAAGTTACCACCTTCAACCTTCTCAAAAACCCATGGTCCACTATCAAATGTATTCGCTATATTAATTTAATATTAAGTTACACCCTTATGCTTTGATGACATGCACTAATGCGTATAATAGTTGTCAAACTGGATCTGCTAAGTAGGTTACTAGGTGCAGTTGTCAGCAGTTCCTTGATGGATTATCTTGTTAAGAAAGCCATTATAAAATCACTTCTGATGGCAAATACCAATGGTGTTTACATAGAAAGCCCAAATTCTGGACTCATTAGAGTAAATGGCATAGGATTTTTCCTGAGTGTATTCATATTTGTAATTAAAAAAAATCATAGAATGCTTTGAGTTGGAAGGAACCTTAAATGTCATCTAGTCCAACCCCTCTGCAATGGTATCTTATATATATCCAGTGGTGGAGTCCTCATCACTGGATGTTTACAAGATGCGACTGGACGATAATCTTATCCAGGCACCCTTTCCCATGAAAGGTTGGACCAGATGATTTTCCAATGTCCTTCCAACCTGGGCTGTTCTATGATTCTAACTACAGGATAAAAATACCAGAGGGTTTCTCTTGTGACTCCCAGCTGTGCTTTTAACAGAATCTGTGTAAAGAAATGTAGTAATTTAAAAGATATATAGAATCATACAATGCTTTGGGTTGGAAGGGACATTTAAAGGTCATCTAGTCCAACTCCCTGCTGTGATCAGGGACATCTTTAATTAGATCATGTTGCTCAGAGCCCCATCCAACCTGACCTTGAATCACAGGATCATAGAATCATAGAATTGTTCTGCTTGGGAAAGACCTTTAAGAACATCAAGTCCAAACATTAACCTAACACTGCCAAGTCCACCACTAAATCGTGTCCCTAATTGCTTCATCTACATAACTTGTAAACACCTTCAGGGATGGTGACTCTACCGCCTCCCTGGGCAGCCTGTTCCGCTGCTTAACAACCCTATCAGTGAAGAAGTTTATCCTAATGCCCAAACTAAATCTCTCCTGGTGCAACTTGAGGCCATTGCCTCTTGTCCTACTGCTCATTCCTTGGGAGAAGAGACTGACCGACCCCCCCCCCCCTACAACTTCCTTTCAGGGAGTTGTCAAGAGCAAGACGGACTCCCCTGAGCCGCCTTTACTACAAACTAAACAACTGCCCCTCATAAGGCTTAATCTCTAGACCTTTCACCAGCTTTGTTGCCCTTCTTTGGACACCCTCCAGCACCTCAGTGTCCTTGGAGCAAAGAACCCAAAACTGAACACAGTATTCGATGTGCAGCCTCATCAGTGCTGAGTACAGGGACACAATCACTTCCCTAGTCCTGCTGGCCACATTATTGCCGATACAAGCCAGGATGTTGTTGGTCTTCTTCGCCACTTGGGCATGATGCTGGCTCATGTTCAGCTGGCTGTTGACCAACAACCCCAGGTCCTTTTCAGCTGGACAGCTTTCCAGCCACTCTTCCCCAGGCCTGTAGTGTTGCCTGGGGTTGTTGTGACCCAAATGCAGGACCCAGAACTTGGCCTTGAATGTTTCCAGGGATCCCCATCCCACCTTCTACCACGTCCCCACGCAACCTGTTCCAGTGTTTCACCACTCTCACTGTAAAAATTTTCTTCCAGTATAAATCTATCTGCTTTTAGCTTAAAACCATTACCCCTTGTCCTGTCACAACAGGCTCAGATAAAACAATTGTCCCCATCCTTCTCATAGGCCCCCTTCTAGTACCGAAAAGCTGCAAGAAGGTCTCCTTGGAGCCTTCTCTTCTCCAGGCTGAAAAACCCCAACATTCTCAGCCTTTCCTCATAAGTGAGGTGCTCCAGCCCCCTGATCATTTCTATGGCCCTCCTCCGGACCTTCTCCAGCAGGTCCATGTCTTTCCTGTTCTGAGGACTCCAGAGCTGGATGCAGTAATCCAGGTGGGATTTCACCAGAGCAGAGTAGAAGGGCAGAATCACCTCCCTGACCCGCTGGACACACTTCTGATGAAGTCCAGGATACGGTTGGCCTTCTGGGCTGTGAGCACACATTGCCAGTTCATGTACAGCTTTTCATCCACTGGTACCCTGAAGTCCTTCTTCATAGGGCTTCTCTCAATCCCTTCATCCTCCAGTCTGTATTGATACTGGGGGTTTCCCTGACCCAAGTGCAGGACCTTGCACTTTGCCTTGTTGAGCCTCATGAGTTCACATGACCCCATTTCTCAAACTTGTACAGGTCCCTCTAGATGGCATCCCTGGTGCAGAAGGTCTAGAAGGTTACCCGATTCAATGAAAAAATTAAGTGAGGGAAAAGCAGTTCCTGTTCATAGGCAAATGAAAGATTAGCTTGAACATCTTTGGATGCAAGAGACAGGACACCTTTTAAGACTAGCTAAGCATTTTCCTATTTCTAGGGACTTAATACCTTGACAAGTTTTTCGTTAAATCAATTACCTTCAATCACTCCATCACTTATCAAGACTAACCGGAAGTATAAAGCAAATAAAAAATGGTATGCAAAACTGGGAAAGTTATGGAGGAGGAACTTCCATTGCTTGCCAGTTAGGTTTATTTCTTATTGTTACACCACCAAGAATAATTTTAACAACCTATGCTCAGATATCGAAAGCTTAATGAATGTGGCTGGTAAACGATGTCATTTTCAGGACAACAGGAGCAACATCAGCTCTCAATGAACTCATAAAATCAACCCTTGAAAATTACATTGTATCAGATTGTAATCTCCTACATGTTTCTGATAACAAAATGGTCTGTTCCTGAGGAATTCTCTGTTCTACAAAGAAATATAAAATATGTAATGATACTGGTCACTTAAGTAGTGCAATTTAATAAGTAAGTGGATAAATTCAAACATTTTCCGGGGCCTCTCACTTAAAATGGTTTGGCTTTTACTACAAAACTGTGTTAGCCATTTAATGAATTTTGGATTTTTTTTGACGTGGATCTCTATGCTACATTGGCCCAAGTTAAAAACAGGTTAAAATCCCTTTCTCTTAGCTCAACGATTTCATGGGAACTAAACAGTATCTGTCTAAATAAATATATTCTGCTAGTGTGTGAAGACTTAAAGTGGATTGCCTGAAAAAGAAGACAGAAAGAACTAAGCTAAGGCTCTCTTTCACACAAGAAATGCTGCATATTGGATTGACTGAAACCTTATAAACTTTGTCCTTTTTCCCTTCTTGAAAAATCATCAATTCATGAAGAATCAATTGTTCACTGACTGATGAGACAGATTTTCCTTTGGAAAAGAAGCAAAGAAAACAAATCCTGAGTGGCAAAATTAGCAGTCCAACTTCACAGGAACGCAAGCTACCCCCTGTGTTTTCAGTTAAGTTAGTACTTATTACAGGGTCCTCTCCATTCTTCCATTGAACAATGCCATGTGTTTATCTTTATAGCCACCTATTTGTATAACAATGTACCCACATTTGTATTCTTCCCATATTGTTAAACTAATACTCGTCTGGATTTAGGTTTGCATTTTAATTTAATATGAAATTGCATGTAATTACTTTCTGTAATACATTTTAATTTGGAGTACTGATGAAGGTGAAGGCCTCTGGCAAAAATCCGTCTCTTAAATCTGGCCTGAGCACCTTCCAAAAGCTATCTTGTGAGTTAGCATAGTCAGGACTACTTTCAACCAGAATTTATATTGCTTACACAGCTTTTTGATCGTTGTTTCAAAGTCTTCATCTTTGAAACCAAGTTGCAATGTCATCAGTAAACCTAGGGTGGGTTTCTTCTTGTGCTTTATGTCACATAATTACAGAATGGTAGGGGTTGAAAGGGACCTTTGGAGGTCATCTACTCCAACCCCTTTGCCAAAGCAGGATCACCTAGGGTACGTTGCACAGGATCACGTCCAGGCAGGTTTCGAAAGTCTCTAGAGAAGGAGACTCTACAACCTCTCTTGGCAGCCTGTTCCAGTGCTTTGTCACCCTCACAGTAAAGAAGTTTCTCCTTATGTTCGGGTGGAACTTACTGTGTTCCAGTTTGTGTCCATTGCCCCTTGCGCTATCACTGGGCACCACTGAAAAGAGACTGGCCCCATCCTCTGGACAGCCACCCTTCAGATATTCATATATACATTGCATTGATGAGATCCTCTCTCAGTCTTCTCTTCTCCAGGCTAAACAGTCCAAGGGCTCTCAGCCTTTCCTCTTAAGTGAGTTGTTCCGGTTCCCTTATCATCTTTGTAGCTCTCTGCTGGACTCTCTCTAGTCTCTCTTAAACTGGGACTCTCCCTGTCTCTCTTAAACTGGGAAGCCCAAAAGTGGACACAATGCTCTGGATATGGTCTCACTAGGGCGGAGTAGAGGGGGAGGAGAACCTCTCTCCACCTGCTGCTCACACTCTTAATGCACTCCAGGACACCATTGGTCTTCTTGGCCACAAGACCACGCTGTCGGCTCATGGTTCACCTGTTACTCATGCGGACTCCCAGGTCCTTCTCTGTGGAGCTGCCTTCCAGCAGATCAAACTCCAACCTGTACTGGTGCAGTCCTTTTCTTCATTCAAGGATTCTGAATCTTGTTGTTACATACAAGACCTCTGATGACTTAGTATCACCTGATTTAATCAGTGCAGGCATTCTTTCCTTCTCTTTTATCTATCTGATTTTATCTATGTAGCCTATCTAACAGCATTAATCATATTTAGCAGACTTGTTTTAAAACATCTGTTATTTTTTGCTCTTGATAAAATAATACGGGATAATATGCTGCAAGATAAGAAGGATTAATAAATAAAAACAAAATAAAGTCCATTTGTTCTCTGATAAGTTAAAAAATTCCCATTACCTGGAACTATATCTGCAGTATGAATGTGAAAGTCATCTATCAGGTCTTCACATTACTGAGAAAGTCAATGTAGCACACAGGCTGCTACAGCGTCTAACTGATCATGGGACAGTATAGGCTATCCAGAAATAAAGAGATTGATTAGGTGAACTGATGAACTCTGATTTACAAAACAGATCCTGCTTACTTCCCAGAGTCGAAGACATTGGATAAAAATACAAAGAGAGACAGATAGTAATTTAAAACGGGATTATCAGAAGATTCAATTGCATGTCTTCAACTATCATTGGAATCAGTGTCAGAACTTACCATGCTGATGGTGGATATTATTTCCTTCTTATATTATTCTTTAAGACATAAGATATTCTGACAGGAAGGATACACACCAATGTTTTCCTGCCTGAATGGTCCTGATTCAACGATAATTTAAACCACCAGCAACACTGTGCCCAACCACCTGGGCAGTGTTATGGGAGAAGGCACGAGACCCAAAGTGCTCTGCTCTCTGTGGGCTCTGCTTGGACCATTAGGACCTCACAATGGGAGTGGCCCAAAAAGGGAGCCCAGCGGACATCCATGTCACCTTGGTCACGTGCAACCCCAGGCAGTCAGAGCCACAGGCCATGGACACACGGACACACCCATCATCCTGGAAGAATGCAGCTCTGCACATGTCCACCCCTGGATGTGAACATCCCCACAGCCACTGGACACACACACTGCCTGGACAGGGATGTGCACACCTGGTCCTGGACAAGCACAACTTTTGGACATACATGCCTGGTGGCCCCAAACACCCTTACCCAGTGGTCACCCACAGCTGGTGGACATCAAGATGCTCACCCATGAGCCACCCACGCCCCTGGGACATGGATGGACACCAAGGGAAATGCAGATGGCACACAGGGACACTAGGAACACGCACACCTCATCAGGCAATCATTTCAGCTTTATTGATGGAGACAGGGCTGCGCTGCTGCAGCAGTGGCTGAGGGTCTCAGTGACACTGGCTCCACAGACTCCAAGTGCTGGGGTCAGCTCAGCAACGGCGGCTTCCCCTCCCACTCCTCAGGCGGCTTCTTCTGCTCTTCTGCCTGCGTATCCCACCCTGGCCATGGCTCAGGCTTCTCCCGTGCCGGCGGCGGGAGCGGCTTCGGTCTTGGAGGCGCTGGGTCCTTCTGTGGCTCCTGCTGCGCCGGCTCCTGCTGCGGCTCCTGCTGCGCCGGTACTGGGCCATGCTGGGACTGCTCGAGTGATGAGTGTGATCGCCCTGTCCCACCGGAGCCTCTCAGCTCTGTGCCCCCTTGTGCAGCTTTCACAGGTGTTCCGGGGTGAGGCCCTTTGTGATGGGTGCTGACCTCACCAATGGCATCACCCATGAAGCAGCTCTCGCATCAATGAAAACTCCTTAACGCTGCCAAGGCTGGGCAATTAACCCAAAGAAAATACAGGGCCCCACTAATATTGTAGAATTTCTGGGAATAGTTTGGCATGGACAGAATGGAGAAATATCAAGTAAGGCACAGGAAACAGTTCAGTGATTTCCTGTACCAGCCACAGTAAACCAGCTACAGACCTTCTTGGGATGTTCGGAGCATTGGAAACCTTTTCTCCCACATCTGGTGGTGCTAATGCGCCCTCTGTAGAAACAAGTGAGGAAGAAGGTTATTGAGCAGTGGACCAAGCAGATGACACCAAGCTGGGTGGAAGTGTCGATCTGCTTGAAGGTAAGAAAGCACTACAAAGGGATCTAGATAGTCTGGATCGCTGGGCCAAGGCCAATTTCATGAGCTTCTGTAGGGCCAAATGCCAGGTCCTGCACTTGGGCCACAGCAACGCCCAGCAGCGCTACAGGCTTGGGGAGGAGTGGCTGGAGAGCTGCCAGGCAGAGAAGGACCTGGGGGTGTTGATTGACAGCTGGCTGAACACGAGCCAGCAGTGTGCCCAGGTGGCCAAGAAGGCCAATGGCATCCTGGCCTGGATCAGGAATAGTGTGGCCAGGACTAGGGATGCGATCCTGTCCTTGCAGTGGTGAGGCCACACTTGGAATACTGGGTTCAGTTTTGAGCCCCTCGCTTTGAGGTGAGACATTGAGGTGCTGGAGCAGGTCCAAAGAAGGGCAGTAAAGATGGTGAAGGGTCTAGAGCACAAGTCTTATGAGGAGAGGCTGAGGGGCCTGGGTTGTTCAGTCAGAGGACGCTGAGGGGAGACCTTATTGCTCTCTACAGCTGCCTGGAGGGAGGGTGTAGTGAGGTGGGCATTGGTCTCTTCTCCCAGGTGACAGGATGAGAGGCAATGGCCTCCAGTTGCACCAGTGGAGGTTTAGGTTGGATAGTAGGAAAAAAATTCTTCAGAGAAAGGGTTGTCAAGCCCTGGAACAGGCTGCCCTGGGAAGCAGTTGATTCACCATCCCTGGAGGGAGTTAAGATGGGTAGATGTGGTGCTGAGGGCCATGGTTTAGGGGTGCCCTGGCAGTGCTGGGTTAACAGTTGGTCTTGATGATCTTTAAGGTCTCTTCCAACTTAAACGATTCTGTGATTCTGGTGAGGGGAAGTGCAGTAGTGTTCAGACCTCACCTATATGGTTTCAAGTGTGCACACCTATACTAACACTGGTCACAGCCACAGAAGATGACTATTCACACTCCAGGTGATGCTTTCCAAGGTGCCTGGCAGAATTTGTGAGCTGATTTCCATTGCAATACAGAAAAAGTCGAATACCTTCTTATGTTCTTTATAAATGCTCTAGTCCTGTTTTATTTGGGCTACTTATAGCTGTGCCTGCATTCCCGTGAGCAAACAGTAGCTTGGGAAAGTCTGGAGAGTGTAGAAGTATCTCCAGGATCACTCTGGCCTGGAAATGCCAATCACGTACTGAAGAGTTCTATTTGACCAAGACCTCAGTTTTCTGGCAAAATGATTGGGTCTTGGTTTGGGAAACGATCCCCAAGTGCATTGAGGATTAATGGGAGCCTTTCCCTTAGCTTCACTGGCTGGTGGATCGGGCTTCCTACGATCTGACTGCTGATAAGACCTCTCAGAATGATTATTTTTTTTTTTTTGCCTAAGTTTGAATTATTTAGGTCTTGGAAGTGGAATTCTTCCAAGCAAAATACCTTCAGGCTGACCCTGATGGGACAAAAATTAGAGTGGGGTATGCCGAGCAGCTGGATGTATCCGTGATGAGGAGTGTTATTGCCAGCAGGGCAAAAGTTTTCTCGGGGAAAACCATCTGGATGAAAGCTCAGTATCTGTTCCGAAGGCTTACGGAGGAAAGCTCCTGGCAAGAGTCCTGCAGCAGCTTTTGGGAAAGCACAAGAGGAGAACGTTTGAAACCTGTCATCGGCAGGGACGGAACTTGAGACCTGCTCCTTGCAACGTGCATCTTGTAATGCTCAGCACTAGTAGGAAAGTCAACTCTCTTTCTAAATATTTTAATTTTTTTCACCTCTCTTACATGAGTTTTTTATTTTCCTTCTGTGTGTGATATCCTGTTGACACAACAGATGAGCAGCAACTGATTGGAAGCACCCTGGTGGTGAGAACTAGGCTGGTCTTTGGCTTCCTGCAGCAGTTGCTCGCCTGTGTTGTAGCAGAGATTCGGGTGCCTTGAGGGGTATTATGGGTAAGATAAATGCAGACAATGTTTTCACATGCGAAGTGGTTTTATGAGGTTGTTACTCGGCCAGAGCAAATCATGTAAAATCAGAAGGAATCTCACTGGACAGAGGCAGCACTTCAGACCTGAAAGATGCTGATAACCTTCAGCTTCGTCGCTTGTGCTTTATCTAGCTCATGGGGGAACAAGTAGGAAGGCATGCAAAATTAGACATCACTTGGAAAGCGAGTTATATCTCGTCGTGTAAGTGTTGCAGTGTTGAAATAATCAAATTTTATATAAAACTCTGGTGTCACAAACATTTTTCTATTAATTTTGCACGTGGGTGTCTACCTAGATGTATTTGACAGATATGCTCATCAACGACCGACTCAATCTCTGCTCCAAAATGGCATTCTTCTACTGGCTATCTGTTAATGTGTCTGACGTGGAGAAGTCATCTCCATGCAGTGTTGTGTTGCTTGCCCTTTGGGAGAGCAAGGGTTGGGGGGGGGGGGTGTTTAGACCTTGCCACAGGCTGGAGAGGTACCATTCTGGGACGGGCACTTTGATGGCTCTTCATTTTTATTCCTTTTGTGCCAGGCTGACATTGGGCCGCAGAAGACCTGATGCAGCCTCTGAGCAACAGCAAAGGTGAAGAAGGGTTGCTGGAACGGAACGCTGCTGATGGTATTGCGTGCTTGAAACACGCTCTCTTGGCCGTGAGAAATCTCAGTGAAAACAAAAATACCCTGCGAACTATCAGGGATCCTTGCCAAGTTGCTCATCTCGGTGGAATCCTGAGACTGTTCGTTGTAGCTGGATTTCCTGGGCTTTAATGGCTTTCTCTGACTGTTTCCTGGCAAAGTGCTGGGATCTGGGGGAGCTGCCCATTTCCTTGTTTCAAGTATTGAGTGAGTGGTAGCTGAGGAGAAACACTTCCCTGCTTTCTGTGGCACCGGCGCAGCGATTCCGCGTTGATGAGGAGATCCTAAGTGCAGTTATTTGTCTTCTGGGCAGGCTAGTGAGAGAGGCAGATGCCCTAATGGGAGCAGAAAAAGGTTGGATGGGGACCAGCAGCGCTAGATGGCAAGGGGCTCCGTGGGCCAGGAGAAGCTGGTGCGGAGCCAGCACATCAGGGAACGTTTCTCGTTCTGTTTACTTTGCTCTCCCAACGTCCAGACAAGCCCAGGGGAGTTAGCCCATGGCCAACCCCAAACAAACAGACCGTGTAGCATTTGTTCAGTTCTGGTCATTACCTAAACTGGAGGTTGGCCAAGTCAGTAGAGTTGACTTTGGCAGCAAGTCCAAGTTGCGTTTCCCGTTCAGAAGACGGGGTTGAGGAATATGCTCCATTGACTGTTTGAAAATGCCTGGCTTTCTGCCTCGTCCTATGAGAGCAAGAGGACTCGGAATATGCTGATGTAATTCCACACTTTGTCATGTGTTATTTACATACTGTTTGCACCTCGCTGTTCTCTGCAGCAGCGCCAGCGCCCTGATATTTCTGCAATTTATTTTTATGATCCTGGTGTTGCAACAGCTGTAAAAACAACTAGTGAAAGCGAGCCAGCTGCTCGATCGCCTGATTCCAAGTCTGGTTTGTAGCAGGCAGATTCTGAAAGGAAAGGAGAGACGGAAAACAGCGAGTAAACTTAATCTCACGACTAAATACAGTTCCTCTGAACAAAAACAAGTTAGGAAATTTTATCTGCTGGGGAGAATTGAACCAGCTCCTTTGCGCACAAAGCGTCCAAGGATAAGCTACTGCTTTAGAGGAGATCTGACCCTCGCCTGCAAGGATTTGGGAGCAGAAGAACGTGACCTCTGCTACACCTCACTTGTTTTAGTATTGCAGAAATACTTGTAAAGGTATAAATTTTACCGGACAAGAGAGATGTAGATCAATTAACGTTTTCCTTGGCTAGCTAAAATCCAAGCGCTTAATTTATACCCTGGCACCAGCGCCGGTGAAATGCGACTCGGTGGAACGAAGTCAAAAATGGCCTTCCAGCCAAGTAGGAAATTAGGAAATTGCTTTTGACTTGGGTATTGAGGTTCTTGTTTGTGGCCCAGTGTAATAGGGACCCGGTGTCCTTAACGCTGCGGCGATGCACATAATTACCGCGGTTAAACTCCTCTTTTGTTCCTGCCTTGAAGCTGGGCCAAGCAGCAGAGGTGAACTGAGCAGGTTAGCTGAAGCTGAGAGCTGTGATTTATTTTTTTTTCCCGTGTTTATGCAGCACAGAGCATGGGTAATGATTTTGTTCCATATTTTTCTTTTTTTCTTCAGCTGCAATAATTGACCTGCTGTGTACGATGCTTTCCTTAACGTATTTGCTAACTCGCTTTCTGAGGGTATGAGTTCAAAGGCTGCTTCTTAGCATCTGGCCCAGCCAGCAGCCAGCAGCATCCAAGGCGTTTCTGCTCAGATGCAGAAAAAATGCTCATTATGAGTTGGGTGCCTTTCTTCTGGAGAGAATAATCTCATACAGCACAGATGAAATCCGGCCTCATTCCCGCCACGTTTTCACCACACATGGTGATAAGCAGAGGTAGGGTACAAGCCAGTTTAATAAAGGCAGCTTTATGTGGATGAAATAGGGTCCTGGAGATTATCTGGTCATTGCTTGTTGCAAATGATTTCACTGAACCTGTCTTGTTCCTCCTAAAGAGCTACGGTAACAAGTGAGAGAGGCCGGGCATACAGAGATAAAGCTGTAAGGGGTTCAGAAGGCTGCTTGGCCATTGTTTTGTTGCATTCATAGTTAATTATTACAGTCCAAAGTGAACAAAAAAATTGCTACAAGAGCCCCGACCACCCCAAAGTGCAAGCACATGCTTGAGAAGAAGGCACTGAGAAAGTAAGCGATTCATTTTGCTGGTGGTAGCTGAATCCATTTGCAGCTCCAGGTTGGAAAGAGCCGAGGTTGGGTTCAGAAACTCCTTGCAACATCTGATACACCAGTGCCTGTACTCTGATGGTACTTAAACCCTCACAGAAACCTTCAGTCAGTGTCATCTGAGGGTTTGACAGATGGTTTGCCCTTGTTAGGGTGTAACAGTAATCCCGGGCACAAAAAAACAGCTTTGCTCTGCTGAGAGCCAGGCACGTTTGTATGATGTGCAGGGACACTTTGCTCAAGCCCAGCTTGAACAAAAGCCCAACTAGAACTTAATCTGGCTACTGCTGTAAAAGATGATCAAAAGTCTTGCTATAAATCAAGAGCAAAAGGAGGACTAGGGAGAATCTCCATCCTTTACCAGCTGAGAGGGGAACCACGGTGATCAAGGATGAGGAAGAGGCTAAGGTACCGAACGCCTTCTTTGCCTCAGTCTTCAATAGCAAGACCAAGTTGTTCTGCCTGGCAGAAAAGGGCCTGGGGGTGTTGTTGAGCAATCAGCTGAACATGAGCCAGCCATACATCCAGGTGGCCAAGAAGGCCAAGAGCATCCTGGCTCGGGTCAGAAAGAGTGTGGCCAGCAGGAGCAGGGAAGTGATTGTCCCTCTGTGCTTGGCACTGGTGAGGCTGCCCCTGGAATACTGGGTTCAGTTTTAGGCCCCTCGCTTTGAGGTGAGACATGGAGATGCTGGAGCAGGTCCAAAGAAGGGCAATAAAGCTGGTGAAGGGTCTAGAGAACGGGAGGCTTCATTGCAAAGGACAAATTGCAGGATCACAACTTGGTATTCTTCTCAGAGCAAAGACAGACTGGATGGAGTCCTCCTTCGGATGCCAGCCAGTGAAGAGGAGCTTGGCCCTTGTGACCACTCAGCTTCATACTGAATATGACACATATAGAATCATTTATGTTGGAAAAGATGAAGTCCAACCATTAACCCTAATCTATCAAGTCCACCACCAAGCCCTATCCCCTCCCATCTCTCATTGATCAGTTTGGGGTCATCTGTCCTGTCTGCTCCTCACTGCAGATATGACCTTTTACTTTCTGCAAGTGACTTTGGTCAGAGATGGCAGCTGGAGAAGTTGTTCCGAAGGAGGATGAGTGTGAAGAGCAGGAAGGAAGGAGCCAAAGGAAAGATGGGCTGAAAACCAATCCTCACTGGAATCTATTGATCTATTTATTTCTTCTTGCTTGGTTATATTGTAATGTATTTTACACTGATGTAACTACCCAAACAAAGTACTTGTGCTAATTGGGTGGTTGTGTTTATCAACTCAATGCGTGTCTCCGTTTCTAATCTACTTTAGAAGCTGAACACATCCCTTTGCAATGCTGGTGTCTGTTAACTGTGTTCAGGAACAGTACTATTGCTGTCGAGGAGGTTGGAGCAGGACTCTTGTGCTTGGACTCACCAGTCTGCTTTTCACCACTCAGACCAGGAAGCTTTGGTCAGGATGTTCTTAGCCAGACGTGTCTCCTGCCTGCAATGTCTAGAGGATTTTTTATTTTCTTTTTCCCACCTTGATGTTTAGAAACAATAAATCCAATACCTATAAAGCTGACTTTCCCAGGCCCTAACCACAGTGCAAGTTCCTGACTAGGCAAGAAAGGCTTCCTCCAGCTGGTAGTCTAGAAAGAGAAGAAACGTGATGTTCTTCAACCACGTAGGCAGTGAAATTTCACCATTCATTTTGCACGCTGCTGTGATTGTGGTTATAGTCACACTGGATTCTGTTTGGGTCTGTGCTATTTGGCACGTGTAGGTCTCAGCTGGATTTGTATTTCAACTGAAGATACCAGAACTTGCAACTCAACATCCTGAGTTTGTTGAGCTCTGGGCTTAATAGAGGATCAGGAAGAGCCTTTTGAGCTTGTAGAAGGGGATATACAGCTATTCTTGTATTTACTGTCGCTGTGCCATTAAATGGACTTCAGTAAAACAAAGGAAACAAAAAAGCCTGCTTGTCTTGGGGGGTACATTTAAAACCTAGAGAAGCAGATCATAGAATCATAGAATGATAGGGGTTGGAAGGGATCTCTGGAGATCATTGAGTCCAACCCCCCTGCCAGAGCAGGGTCACCCAGGGCAGCCCACGCAGGAAAGATGCTTCTTTATTTCCTGGAAAGCCTGTCAGGAACCTTCCCTGGGAAGGTCTGGCAGTGGGAAGCACGCTGCTTTGCATAGTCTGAAGATGTCTGGAAATTCATTCCTTGCCACTGCCTGTAATCCAGCAGAGATCACCTCAAGGAGCAGCTGATGTCTTCCTCTATGTCCATTAAAATATCCTACAATGTACTTGGAACAAACCTTTTGCCTCTTGCTTGCCTTTTAGCAAGTCAGTTAGGGGTCATCCTGGGAAAGCAGCGCCATGGAGAAAGACCTTGGAGTCCTAGTGGACAACAAGTTCTCCATGGGACAGCAATGGGCCCTTGTGGCCAGGAAGGCCAATGGTCTCCTGGGGGGCATTAAGAAAACTG
>WUAM01000098.1:310176-353938 GCA_024336885.1 Actenoides hombroni | reverse complement strand
CCCCCCCCCCCCCCCCCCCCCCCCCCTCCCCCCCCCCCCCCCCCCCCCCCGAACACACCACAGGACTGTGGATTCTGAGGACTGGCATGCAAATGTTCATAACAACTGTCCCACTTTGCTCCGGTTCCTGTTTATTACTTCTTATTCTTTACCGTATCAGTAAATCCCTTCAAGGCTGCTCTTCTTATTGAAGAGGGGCTCACCTGGGAATGTTTAGGTCCTTTCATAATAGCCTTAGGCCCAGATCTAATGTCTGCTGAAAAAGGATTCATTGCTTAAAGGAAATACTGATGACAGTTCGTTAGGGCATCATAAAAAAAAAAAAAAAAAAAAATCTGTTTCAACTCAGAAAAAGGCTGCTAGATATGTGAACAAATATCGTAGGTTAGCCACTTACTGTATACAGTCTGCAGGATACACAGTTGTCCTGTAATCCAAACTTCCTTTAGATGCTTGCTAAACCCTTTAGACAGAAAAAAAAAAAAAGACAAAAGACAAAAAAAAAAGTTCATAATGTTTTAAATTATAATATAAATCTACTGATCTGCTATTAATACAATTCCTGTTGCTGTCTGAGGTTTGAGACACACATGTGTAATTCTTCAATGGCATTCTGTGTGTTATCTGGAAGGTCTCTCACTGCTGCTGCATCAATGCAAACCAGACTACACCCAGGCGAACAAAGGAAATTTAACTTTCATAAGTTGGTTTTAAAAATGCATTTACTTTGACTGCATTGAAAGAATCTAAAAAAAGATGAAAAGCATCTTTAGCATGCCAAAAACATCTGGTTTCATATTTTGAGACCAAAAGGAAATTGCATGAAGACTAAAATCTTGTTTTGATTTATATTATTATTGGAGGGCTGAGAAGCTGCCAGTCATAAAATAAAATTTTATGATGATAAATAAATAAGGAAAACAACCTGACAAAACATGTTGTGGAACAAAGCTCCATTTCAAGTTTAATTAACTGATAACAATGTTTATGATAGAAGAACTGTGCCACCAATTATACAGCTAGTAAATGCAAGCTACCAACGCAAAGACTGGCCTATAAAAGCCTGGTTAAAAAGGTTTCTCCTGCAGCAAAATACTTCCAAACACAAAAGAGAAGGTATTCTCCATGTAGTAAATCATGCAGCAATTAAGACCCTCTTTGAAGACGTTTATGAGTAGGTCATTATAGATCGTATGACAATTGCTCTGCTTCAATTGTGCATTGTAAATTGCACAATAGTAGTAGTTCCTGCTCTCTAATACACCTACTGATAGCGTCTGGAGAAGCTGACAGTTTAGAAATTGTTATGGGATAGATACATCTGTGGAGAGAGAAGCAAAAATTAAACATTTTCAGCTCTGCAGCACTTTGCCTCTTCCCAAAACCTTGTACGCAATTGTAACAAAGTGTTCCAGCAAGAAGATTATTTTAGAAACACGAAGATCAGCTGCGTACTGTAGGGAGAAGTGATCCTTAATCATACATGTGAGAGTTCAGCCTCTTTTCTGGTAACAGAGGCTTGCATTTAAAATTACTACATACTTCCAGTCCTTGTGGTTTGAAGATGCTGGGATCACAGCCATGATACGCAGTACAAATCATTAACTTTCGGTTTATGCTATACTATGATTTGCCAGTTACTATATAAAATGGAATATACAAAATACAAGATTTTGTATTACAGATATTATGAATCACTTGCTAAAATAATACTGACATTTCTGTGGATAGGTTAAAAAAGCTTGGCTCATATCATGAGACTACTCCTTTTTCAGCTTCTGGAATAATAAACCACACTTAGGAAGCCCTGAATTTGGCTAGCTATAGGAACAGTACATTAACTATTCAGATCACATGCCTTATCACAGCTTTTCACCCCATTAACTATAACTGAGTACTGAACTGTTGGTCAGACTACAACCCCAATACAAGTCCTTCTTGTCCCTTCCCTCCCACTGCTCAGCTTAAAAAACACAGCCCTATCGAAAAACTAAACAAACATAACTCCCTAATAAATTGCACATTAAATACTATTGTAAGGAAATATTTGAAATGTTTCCCAAAAGAAAACATATAGTGACATTTGTATATATCGACAGCAAAGGTTTTCAGACTAAATGGAAAGATCCCCTTTGTCAAAATCAATGCTTAGCAGCATAGTAAATATTCAAAGGAAGTCAAAGAAGTTGTTGCAAAAAACTTCTGTGGTCTTAAGGTTACATACATTTACTTCAAGGTGGAAAAAAAAAAGATCAAAAGCATTCTGAAGAGTATTTGTTGCTTTAGTAATAAGCCCCAAATACTTGGATATTACGTTTTCCTAGGTTCTTGATCCACAAGCAAGAATACTTCCCCCCCATCTATATGTTGCCATTGTTCCTTCACCTGTCTTGTTTCCTCTCCTGTTGTCCTTGAGATATGACAGTCTTCTCAGTCCTCTAGCTTGGTGCTGGTTTTTATTTCTTAGGTACATGTAAGACTCTCACTTTTTTCACCAGTTAAATGAACCCAGGGAGGCTATGCTTCTTGTGGTTTCTTGTGTGCATGTGCGTGGAAGTTAACATCCTGTCTCCAGTTCTGAAGGGAATTACTTCTGGCATGTTTCGACTCATTATCTTGAATCTTAATCAGCTGCTGAAAAAAAGAAAAAAATTAGTTCCATCAGCTGATGAAGGCCCAGAGTAATGAGTCAAAACATCCTGATCGAGACTCCCAGCTGCACTGAATGGAAGTCTACAAGTTATACATATCCTAACTGCATTCTTACAATCAATTAATAAAATTCCCTCATCTTTGCACTGTCCCAAAATAAACAGCTACAGGATATTAAGTCATGTGGAAGACTATTGTCTCCCTCAGACATTTGGTGTCCCCCTCCTGTAAATCTTCAAAAGAATAGGTTTTACAAACCTTGCCGCGCTTAACTTCTTGAAAGCAAATTATGAAGTATTTTGTCAAATTTGGAATGCAGTCCAATCATTCTGATGGATGTAAAGGTCTTTAAAATGTAACTTTAATACTATAATTGACTGAAACTTCTTAATAACATTATGTTTGGGGAATCATATTTTCCAACTGGAAAACAAACAGAGAAAATATTTTCTTCCTTGTGGTTATTTGTATTTAAGGCCTTCACGATTAAAATGACAACATGCAACTGATAGAGGAGAAAAGCAAATATAAATTGCACACAAAATTCTGCAAAATGTACCCCAAAAGTTTTAAAGAGGAAAAATACTTTTCTCTTTTCATATTGTATGATAACAGCTGTAGGTCTCCCTTCTGATAATAGTAAATACAAGAATTTCACACAAGTATTTATTTTTAAATATGCTGTTTCTTCCAGCTGATACATAAATATCTGGGGAAAACCGTCTGTAGCTTTCCGATCCTGTCTCATTCCTTGATGCTACTATATGCCCAAATAGCCATGTTGCTCCTTCCTTTCCCTTGGAGTCATAGCTATGTGGATTTCTGCACGGTAATCACACCATACAGTTATCCCTGCATTAGTGACCTCCAGGCTGCATTACTGCAACTCAGACCTAGAAATTAGGCTGTACGGCCTGAAAAAGCTCCACATGGGGGAAAATACAACAGAATGTCTGCTTAGTGAAGCAAATTGCCACATTTATCCACTTTAAGGTCTCCATCGTGATATTTAAACCTCTCAGTGTGATATGAGATCTCTGCCTAAGAGATCACCTCTTTCTACACAGCTGTAACCTGTCATGACATCTCTATCTCTCTGAAATCATGTAACTGCAGGAAAGGAGAAACTTGGAGTAGGGGATGCACAGTGTTCAGAGAAGTCACATCAAAACTTCAGGTTTCACATCCTGGTGACAAAACGTACCAGAAACTGCAGACCTACCTCAGAACTCGTGGCCCAGTGCAAAACTCATCTCTAACTTGTCTTTCCCTTCACCCACACAGACGTGAATCAAGCTGTTTTTCCTCTTAACCAGTATGAAAGAGAATGTTATTGTCATGATGATGAATAAGAAAAGTGGAAGAAAGGAGGATGTGTGGATCACATGGATCTTATCTGAGGTGACATTAAGAGAAGTTAAAATTGAAATGAATTTCACAGTTTCCTGAACAAATTCTGGATGTTGATATATACTCTTTCGTGGAAAACTTTCCTTCATTCTCTGTAACTCTCTCCAGCACCTCCCAGTAATGATTCTTTTTTGAACTCACATCATGGTTGAGCCCTATCTTCATTATACTCTGATCTGACCACTACTGTGGTAGAGATGAAATAAATAAGAAAGCAAAGTACAAAAGAAACTCCATTTAAAAAGCCTGAGAAATCTCAAGCATAAGCACTGTAGAAATGCAGCACACAGTTGTAAGGATGAAGGTAAAAAGATGTCCCCAAGGCAATAAGGAGGTTTTAATTTCTGGGATATAATGCTGACGATAGCTGAATAAGACTGCCATCATCTAAACTACAATAAATATTATCACTAGCAATGTCATTGCTATTGTATGCAGTATTTTTTAAAAAATAAGGACATCATAATGGTAGTTTTTTTACATGTTAAGTGCTACAATAAGCAGTATATAAGAATCAGAAAACACAAATAAGAGTAGAAAAAGGAGTGGCCCTTTACAGATTTTTTTACCCTGATTTACATTCTGTGTCATCACACTGGCTGTTGTGACATTGCATATTAAATCAGGCTAGAACTGGCCGCTTTTAACTAGAACAGGATCTGAGACTGCTAATTTACCCTTGCTATCGACTTCACAGGCTCTTACTGCAGCCTCATGACTTGGTAACAGGGGTCACCACCTGACTGAGATCCCAGTTGCGTGCCTACAATTTGACAGTCTGTATTTGACACTTGGATATTTCGCTGGGTGATTAAATCAGCCCAAGCAATTCTGAGATGACCAAGTATGTTTTCAGATGTACAAAACTCAGCGCTGCCAGATAGGATGTAAGCCTGTCTGAGCTGCTGGTGTTACAGGGGCTCAGAATACTTTTAGCTCAGCAATGCAGTGGTTTTCAGTCCCAAAATTATAACCTCACAAAGATCGTTTGCAGCCACGCCTTTCCTTCTGGGATAGTGCTGTGCTATTGCTAAATTCAGCCTTGGCATAAACACGCACCTGTGCCATTTGTTGGGATATCAGTTGAGTTTAGGTACCTTGGTTCATCCTACTGCTTTTGCCTTAATATGGCTGAGTTTCCCTGCAGTTATGGTGTTCTACCTGTGACACATCTACCTGTGACACGAGGACTCTCTTCCTTTGGTCCTATCAAGTGCTTTCTTATTGTGCTTTTTAAAAACTGAAAAGGGCAAAGAAAGCACTTTCACACAGTACGCATTCATTGTCTCATTGTAGCTAAAACTTAAATATACAGCAGACAAATGGAGATCTGTGTTTGTCAGTATCTAAGGGCTAGTCTTAATATTACAGACTCTATGGACAGAATAGATAAATTACTAATATTTACATGGAACAAGGTATCTTTCTTTGTGTTTATAACTCAGTAATTAGACATATGAATATACCTAACAACCACAACAACGAAGAGAGAGCGATTTCATGTTTTTAGTCCCCTTGATACTGTCTGGGTGACAGCAGGTGTTACAGTTGGGACTACTATATAGATAATATCTCTCTACACATGGGAATGCGACAGCATACAGAGCAAAAAACATGCCTCATGGAAGATGTTTCTTTTTTCTTTAGTTGAAAACAAAGTAATGTAGGTCTCAAAAAGGGGAAAATGCTGTGAAAGAAAGGTAAATAATTGCCCCTCTGGGTTTTTATACATAACCTACCTCACATGTGCAGCAATGCCTGAAGCTAATCTCTCAGTACTTTTTGTAGCTCCAGTTAGAGTCATATTGGCAGCTGCTAGATGAATCTGGCTTATCTGTTGCCAATTGCGTGCAGTACATGTGTGTGGCAACTGCTATCCTCACCAAAAAAAGATTGGCTCAACAGTATTTAGCACATTTTCCTTCTACTGTTTCTATGCCCAGGAATGTAACTTTTCTGTATTGTTAACCATTTTATTTTTCAATAAAATGGCTACAGTAATGGATGCTGAAGTGGTGCACTGTCCTACCAGACCTACAGTTTGGTCTGAGTCTGGAAACTTCTCTGCATACATCCCCAAACTTGACTTGGTTTCAAACCACTTTCCTCCTTTTTTTTTTTTTTTTTTTCCTCCCAGTAGACTATTACTTTTAGAAGCTGTCTATAATCATTTTGCTTTTTCTGTTTTTCTCCTTGCTGAAGAGTCGAACCTGATAACATAAAGAACAGCTCGCTTACCTGCGGAGTTTACTACCATAGCTCTGCCTATCTTGCTGTTCAAACCAGTGGGTTTCCAGTATGCAACAAATGTGGTCCCCAAACCACTTCTGGCTGTGTGGAAAAAGTTCACTGAAGCAAGACATGTCCATTTTATATAGATTCTTTTTCTACTCTGGAGATGATCGACCTGTAGTTTGTCTAAACAGATTTAATAAGCAATGTAGAGGCTTGGAATAACCACCTCAGCCTACCTTTTAGATACCTAAAATAGATGAGAGGAATCATGTTTTAAAAGTGACTATCCCTGTCCTTAATAGGTAGCTTGGGGTAGTTATCTCAAATGTAGATACTTTAAATTTGACTTATGCCCATTTTTGTTGGCTTAGCTCAAGCCCTAAGATTTGTCAGGATCATTAGGCTTGCTAATCCACACCCTGGCATTGCAATAGACCAGGGAAGCTGCAGTGACCCTCCTGGGTCTCCTTTGAGTGCTTCGAGTGAGAAAGGTCCTGTGTGCAATGGGGCCCAGGCAAGGGATTCTCTCCAGGCATTGAGGGGAAGTAGAATAAAACAAATCTGTGAAAATTACAGGTTTCTGAATTTCAAATATTGACAGACAAGACATTGGTAGTTTTACAAGAACACAAGAAGGCCATCTGGGGCCAAAGCAAGGCCTCGGCCAGTAGTCTTTCTCAGTAAAGTATACCTAGGGAAGGGATTATAAGAATTTGAGAAAATCCAGGTTTTGTGGCTAAGTCGTGTTCTGGTAAAATATAACAAGAAGTCCACTGTTTCTACTTCCTCCACAGTGTTCTTTCAGTTTTTCTCATTGTCAGAGGCACCCACACTTCCAGACATGGATATCACAGTATTTTGAAGACCAGAAATTTGAGATTCTGAATTAATACTAAAGATAAATAAGCCACCACAAGGTCATAGTCTTTCCAGATTTCATCACTGGAAGTCTGGCTAAGGAAATAGAGTGCAAGTATCATTCCAGAGCATTTTCACAATGCTTTATTTCTCTAACCTCCTCTACTAGGGCTAAAATAGTTATGATGCAGATGACTTCCCAGTGATTTCCATTAGCTACAGCCCCACACAGAGTTCTCACCCCCCCCCCACATTTTATGGAGATAAGCAACATGCTTTCATAGAACTTATCAAACTATATTAAACAATTTTATCCCAGCTATTCCAGTGCAGATGACTAGCAAACATTCTTCCAGAGCTGTCCTGCCTGGAATCTGCACTGACAAAGTGATTCTGGCATAGGGAACTACATACAGGATCTTGGAGTCCCAGTTAAAAATAATGAGATTCATGTTACTTCATTTTAAAATGTGGGTGATTGATAAAAAACTATGTTTGTCAAACAGAAAAAAAAGACAAGCTGATGTGTGCAAAATGTATTTTTAAGAGAGCACCACTAAAGCCTGTATCTGATCTTTCATGAGACTGAGCCCCTCTTGAAAGTTATACTGAATACTCCACAAGATCATTACGGTCCAAATTGGTCCTTAAGGATGTGGGCAAGCAGAGCAACAGCACATACGGTGTTTTTAAAGGCTTTGCCACTGGTCCTTGTGTCATATTTGTAAGCGGCTGCTATGAACAGTAAACTGGGTATCTTGCTCTTCCATCCCAAGTCAGCAAGTCTGTGTTCAAACCTGGTGCACACCAACCAGCTTAATCCATGTGTTAAATGTTCACATGCAAATGTTCACAGGCTTCATGTCCACATGCACATTGACTCTTCCTTACGCAAATCAAGAGGCGTGGAGATTAATCTCAGGCCTTCCACAGTTATGGGATCTTCTCTCACAGCTGAAGTCCTGAGTTAAAGTAACATCCTGTTGTGTTAAAGTGGAAAATAGCTATGACTCAAATCCTGAGAGGAACAGTTTTTGAATATGCTGTCTGCGTAAGAACGTCTGTCCTGGAAGCCACTCTTGTGTGAACAAATGATTTCCCTATAGTAATCTGGTAAACTGTCTGGTATTCATTGAACTTTGTCTGTGGAAAGAGATCTGAAAAACTGTTGAATGTGACCAATAAATGCTGAGCTAAGTTGATCCCTCTCACATATCAGCAAGTAACTGTGTGTCACTGTATGAACATCCCATTGTAATAAGCCTATCTGCAATGGCAATTGAACAATGAATCAGATCTAGCTCTTAACAAAGTCAGTGGGAGCTTTTACATTGATGTCAATGGGAACATTTACATTTATTTCAATGGAAGGAAGATTGGCCCACCAACGGATAGATTTCATTCTCCCAGAAACTAATCCAAAGTACGATAAAACTTGCGGGAATGCTCACTAGAGCTTGCGTATGTTTTAGAGGTATGGTACTGATATTAGTGTTTTAAAAATGTAGTGCAGTATTCTTTGCATATTATTCAGTCCTATTGTCTGCTCTCTTATTTTTACATAGAACACACTGTCAGCAGATGCATTTCATCACTTCCATCTCAAGGATGTTAGTTCAGTAAAGGTAGTCTTTTACATTACTTGAATAATGTATGTCATACATGGAAAGTAAGTTCAAATAAACCTTGAAAAAAAATGATCTTCCCTTGTACACAAGGACTGATTAGAAGGCTGAGAAAGGAAAAAAAAATTACCTATAACTAGCCTCAAAGATTTTAAACAGAAAATATATAAGCTGTCTTAAGAAGAAGGTGTACATATCTGATTGGACTAGTGCATCTGTATAATTAAATATGTATACATTTTACAGGACAAGGATGCTGTTGACTTTACTCTTTATTAACAAAGACCCTGTCCTGTTCAATCAATGTCATCTAAGTAAAAAAGTGATAATGAAAAATACACATAGTCATAGTAAAAATAACCCTTTCTTCTGGAAGCACTTTAAAGGAGGTTTCTCAGAGGCATTCACATACTGTAGGACCTAGAGATGGCTATCTGCATCTGAATCATTTCAGAGAGCTTAACATATCTCTGTAGATTGAGAAAGAAAGTTTAAAAAGGTACAAGTGAAAAGAAAAAAGAGCACTAAAAAGAACAATGAACTTTTTTTCTGAACTTCTGATCTGATTTTGCTGAAGATTGTGACTGTCTTTAGTACAAAGCAAAAAGCAAAGTGGAAATTCTATTTCCCTCATCCCTCCCAGCTAGCCTCAGTAATTCCCCCAGGAAGTGCTCCATGTTTCTATTACATGTCATCTCCATTCATCCTTTCTTCAGCACTTGATTTTGAAGACAGCATGCCAGAGAAAGCACACTCCAGTGTCCATACAGTCAATGATTATGCATTCGTTGTCTCTGAAATAAAATAAGTTTCACCAGGCACAGTCATAGGTTTTGGATTTATCTGAACCACCCATGGACCCTTCAAACACTGTGCAGACTTTACTAATGAATCTTATTGTAGTTGAAGGTAGGCCAGGGTAGAGAAACCTAACTGTTTGTTTTGTCTTTAGCAGGGCATTGAAATGCCTCCAGTAGAAGTCAAGAAGCACAACTAATAACCATCAGGTTGGAAGAAAGCAGAACTGCAACTCTACCTCTTGCTGCAGCTTTATTCCCGGGAAAGGCTCTATCAACAGTGTGAAAGCCATGGGTATGAGAAGACTTTCTGAATGAGCAGTGACCATCTTTTAGACTGTGACCTTTCCAGGGCAGGATCATATTTCATATTTTAAACAAATGATTTTGTTAAGTCTCATATCATATTCTAGGCAAGAAGGCAAGGAGGATTTTAATTGGTGAAAAGCTGAATTTCACCAAACAGATGTAGAAGCAATTATTTAGATATGCTGTGTACATGACCTTAATATAACATGGAGAAAATGTCCTAGTTCTGCTCATACTAGATATTTAGGAAACTTGGATACAACTGGTATTTCATCATCTTCATTTATATTTCACTTCTAACTTTGCAGTGTGGGAAATCCCCTTAATGAAAAGTAGTGGGTAGGTAGATAGCAATACTGCACAGTGGGATGGCTCTCACAGCAGTCACTCCTTCAAAAGCATACACACACATGCACACAGTGCCCCTCAAAATTTTCCTCTTTATAACTTCAGGAAGAACTCAGTAGAAGCCCTTATTTTTAGCAATTAATGGTTTCTAATCTGCTAGAGCTAGAAATCTGCACTGCTATTAATTCACCTGCAGACTTCCCATTGCTTTGAACTAGAATTCTGCAGGGTAGTCAATTGCAGGAAGGGACACTTCATAGCAGTTTAAATGAAATGAGCTTCTGCAATGAACAAATGAACACTGAAGCCAATCTAAGCCAAGAAAAGCAAATCAACATCCCGAGTGAGAGCTGACCTCAAAGGGTGGAACATCAGGTGCAATTGTAATTTTTCAGTTTTAAGAGACAGATTAAGTGCTGAGAGCAGCTGGCAAAATAATAGAGAATATTTACAAGGATTTTTGTATTTTCTGGAGCTGGGTCCTGTTCTGAAGGTCAAGGGACAGACCCTACTGCTTCTTAAAAAGAACTTTCTGGAAGCAAGATGGAACCATGCCTCTCGTAAAGCTTAGTGTTTTAGTTTGGCCTTTATCGAAAACCTGCTCAGTCATGCATCACCAGCTTTCTAGACCATCTCATGGGAGAAAGGAAAATCACACTGAACAGATCTGGTCTTTTCAGTAGAAGTTTCTCCTGCTCTCACTCCCAGTATTCTTTCAGAAGCACTGAGTTTATTTCCTTAATAACAAGTTACTGGGCTCATGATTTATTGAACCCCAGGGGATCATCTGTTGTGCACACACCATGGTCCTCCCATCCAATAACGCCTTGGATCCACAGAAGTCCATGAATGTACAAAGATTTCCCAGTTAAAAGCTTCTTATTGCAGGGGTAGACTCTTTTCCCTGTCCACACAAACTGTGGAGGAGACTGAGTGTGAAGATCAGCAAGTAAATTCAGGTATTGCATTAACTTTCAGAGGAAGAAGCAGTATGTATTTTTCCTCAGATCAGATTGTGGTACAGTTCTTGCCACAGCCTCAGTTCACAGACCTACTGCTGTTGTGAGATTGAAGAGGACCTAGGAACTATGTAAGTGTGATAAAGATTACATGTTTCTTAATCATTCTTGAATGATGTTATAGGCAACTTCAGCTGAAGATATGTAAAACTTCTGTTTGGCTCTCAGGACAAAAAAGGCTTGGTATCTTTTCATGATTACCATACCAAATATTGCGTATATATGGTTGTACTGCACATGACACATACATGACTGTACCTTTTGCATGGCTGGTGATTGCTAAGATCTCAAACTCCTTTTTCAATTTAGGCTTCCACTTCCCTTGGTTTAATTTTGTTCCTGCTAACTTCTAAAATGAACTCATTCCAGAAGAAAAAACTCACATTTTACCATCTTTCTTTGTCTTCAGTTCCATACAAGCTCTTGGAGAAGTCTGCTAACTGGATTTACTTTTCATACACAGTATTATAATTTATAGTGACTGACTGAGAATAGAGAAAAAAAAGCAATGATGATAATGATGTGTTGTGTGTCAGATCTAAGGTATAAACAGATATCCTGATTTTTGTTGTTGTTGTTTGATCATAGTAATTCCTTTTAGTAACTTTATGAACTTAACTTTTCAAAATGATATCAAGTTGTGAGATGCTACCTTGTCAAAATCAGACTCCTTCAATGTTTCACAGGAAACATCTCAAGGTTACTCCACTTCTCATAAACCACACAAAATCTTAAGTGGATCCTGAAAAATGCAAGCTGAAAGTCTTTTGCTAAGTATGGTCCATAGTACAACCAGGAAAAAGAAAACCAGAGTTAAGACATCAAACTTAAAATAGCATAAATAAATAAACCCCAAACAAACCAAAACATTACATCAATACTTCTTGCCCTAAGAGAGGTCTTCTTGATAGTTACTTATGAGTATTTTCCCTTCTTGGTGATGGACTGTATTACAATAGTTGTGCTTCTGCATAGAAAAAGTGATATACATAAGGACAGATTTCTTTCTACATGTGTGTACTTCAGTTTTTGAAACACCCTTCTCCCCAGATTTGTCATTAAACACTGAATTTTTCTCTCTTGCAACAAAGAAGAGTAAATGTATAAATTAAAGTGCATAGATTTAGGTTGGCATTATTCTGTTTTTATTCAAACAAACTTAACAATGTTACCTGTTTTTGTCTTATCAGATATTATTGTTTGGAGTAACATGCCCCACAGAATCAGTAAAACTATACTGTATGAACCCTGATCTTTTTGAAATAACATTGCAGCCTGAGAAAACGTCGAGAATCCTTGTCTAGCATGCCTAACAAACAGAAAATTAGAAAGAATTTAAAAAAAAACCTTTGTAACATGTTATTATATTTTACACTGCAAAGGACATTTTCAACTCTAAAACACTCGGTAGATGCATTAGCCAAGAAGTTATCACAAACTTCCTATCTTGTTCATGACTTTTTTTGTCACCCAAGCTGCTGATGGAGTAATTGATAGAAATAGGTAAGTAACTTTCCTAATTTCATAGAAAGAAACATGATGCTGTTCAATCTGAAGCTCAAAGAAGGAATTCAGATTGATTTCTGGGGAAATTGTAAGACAATGTCAGAAGAATAAAAAAGTAAATTTTTAGCTTTCCTAAAATACCACTTCTGAAATCCCAAGGACAGTACTAAACAAGTGAAGATAACTTATGCATAGATAAGTGAATCTTTGTTAAGTGGATCATTTTGCTGATCTCTTAGAAAATATCAGACTTATGCTTATACCAGCAAAAATGAGATGTATGGCAGTGACTGTTGCTGGGATAAGTCTCTGTGACAGGCTGCATTTCATGACCAGCCACAGAGTGATAGAGAACATGCTCTGCCTTAACTGGAAGTGCTCAGTTTTTCCATCATCAAAATACATTTTTTCCTTCACAAGAGTGGCACTCGTTTCACATACCTTTAACTATCTTAATGTTAAATGTTTGTTTTAAACTAGTCATCTAGCCTGCCTCTTTAATTAATGGATACAGATAAACACTTGTAGAGGCAATTCATCCTATCCTAAAATAGCTATTTTAGCAATTTATTCTGAGCTAAATTAGCCAGCTTTAACTGCTTAATACTGGCACCTAAATCAAGTAAAATGAACCTCAAACCAAGAGTTAGCAAAGAATAGAAAAAACAGTGAAAGGATCAAGACTCACATGGTGAGAACAGAAGTATCTGTTGAATAGAAAATATGACAGTCCAAAGTCTTCGGTAAAAGCAGAAGAAATTCATATTTAGTAAGCTTGCCTAGTCTGGCAGAAACATCTGTGCAGGACTGTGCGTTGTAAGCAATGAAGCACTAGTGCTTATAGAGAGGTCCATGCTGGATAAATCAGTGAAAGCCTTTACAGAAAACCAGAACTTTAACTTTACTTTAGCAGAATTATTTACTGTAATAAAAACATTATTTTGTATTGACTACAGTTTGTACTCGGTGCAACTTTACCAGCTAACAGTGTCAGGACTTCAACATGGAGGAAGTTTCTGTCAAAAGACCTTACTCTGATCCAATCTTCAGGATTTCTGCATGTAAAGCAGTAGAATTAATGAGATAAGAGGATCAGAACATGTAGAAGAATCCACATACCTTGGGTCAGGTATGAGGTGGCAGGACGGGAAAGCACATGGTATAAAGCCGCGATATGGCTTCTGGTCATGAAAGGTGTACTGCTTGCAGAAAAGGAAACCAAGATTCTTAAAAAATAACTCAAACTTCAATTGCTTTGTAAAAAATTACTTGCCTGAGGAGCCCTGTGTTCAGGAGTGGGGAGCACTAACCCATGTCCTTGGGAAATTGGGTGTATGTCAGGTGATAAGAGGAGAGGGATATGATGAAATAAACTAATCAGCCAATTGTTTCAAAGGAAGAATTTTGCATTTCTGTGGAACAACATTGCCTTTTAAAGTCTAGTTGTTGACATCAAGGAATTGGAAATGGAACTAGGTCAGATTATCCTTTCATTTACACAGGTATAAGTGAAAAATTCCCAAACAACCTCCTGCACTTGAGTGACCAAACCTGACAGCTTTTTCTGTGGACTCTGGGTACAGACACAGATACACTTGCTCTTCTCAGCCTGAGAGAAGGGATGCCTGCACCATATGTTGTACTAGCAGTGCGATGCCCAACCTAATCAATTGCTGGGAGAACCTGCTGCATCCAGAACAGGTCCAGACCATGTGTTGTTGAGTTGCAGTAAATGCAACGCAATACTTCTCTATATACTTGCAGTCATATATGGAATTGAGAGCAGAACTTGGTTTAATACAAACATCAATACTGAAGCAACAGGAATCTCAGCTCCCCAAAAAACAGGAGTCTGGTCCATGCCCCAAGCGTCCCTCTGACATCAATTGAGAGAGACAGTAATCTCTGGGTCAACTAAACCTAAAATAGGTATGTCTAAACTAGATAGAACAATCTATCCTATGCTTCCCTCTTTCCACAGACTGGAAAAGAAGCTTATATACCATGTTTGCACCAGGTACCCAGCCCTCACAAAGTTAGCATCAGCTGAGATGAATCCAGTCCAAAAGACTATTTTAAAGCAAAGATAAATCAGTAATTTCACCATAAGAAGTATTCTATTCTATTCACCATAAGAAGTTTTTTATTCTATTCTAGTTTCCCCAAAGGCAAATGTCACAACCCCAGGAAATTCAGTGCTCCACTTAAGCATAAACGATATCCCAATGTATTTAGGTACAGAAGTGCAAGACATTAATAAATTTAACTGCTCTCTGAATTATTGCACAGAAATACACAGCATGACCGTAGAGCCAAATTAGACCAACTGATTTGTAAAACCACATTAGATTAATTTTTATATCTCAAAAATGTCCAGGCACAAATAAAGAGCTTAAGAATTTATTCCCATACAATTTTTATACTAATGTCAAGGAATCCCTTGTTTTACTTGCAAGTTTTAAAAATAAATATTTTATACATTATTACTGATAACCATGCTGTATCAAGTTACATTTCATATAGCAATAAACATACACCACTGTAATGTTAAAGCAGAACAAAGTATGAGCACATTCTTATGCACAAGAGTTGAGGGAGACCAAGAAAAGGAGAAATCATCTGTATAGTCTAAAAGTGATACATCAGACATTTTCTGGTCCTTTCCATACAGGAAAAGCTTCACAATGTGTGAGAACAGATGAAAAAACTGAGGCAGTTGACTGAAGTGCAGCACTTTTTTTTCAGAAGTTTTTGCCTAGAGCAGAAGTGTATATTCCTGTATGGATAACTTATAGCCTTGGAGTTTAAGGGCCATGAGCTGCAAGAGTCTTTTTTTTATCGTATCATTTTTCTTAAACTTGTTAATGTTTGAATGGGAGATAAATAGCTTTATAATGAATAATAATAATTATCACATAAATAATTACTTAAAACAATTTTTTGGCTGTCATGGAAATTAGAACATCTAAGTTATCTTAAGAATAAGGAGATTATGACATAATATAAAAAGATTTTGAGAGAATGTCTAAAAACAATGAAGTGGTGTCAAAGATTATATGTCAGTTGTGCCTCTGTTTAATGTTGCTAATTGAGACAGGATGGCATTCTGGGAATACTTTTTAGGCTTTCTTTTACATAAATGAGTGTGTAAATTAATGAAAATTTAAGTTTGAACAGTATATGTAGTTCTATTGGAAATATTTATTTTTGCTTAATAAAAAGTGTTAAAAATGCAGACTGAAGCATGTAAACAGTAGTAAGATAGTACATAAAATGAGGAAATATGCCTTAAAAGTGTATGTCTTCTTGTTCAAGTAGCAAACTGCAAGCTATGGAAAACTACTCTTGAACTGCTGTGTTTACAATAGTGGCTTAAAGATGAAGCTACAACATGAACATCAGAAGTAACATTACAGTTGCAGTTTGGTTATTGATGTGCTGCTCCTCTAGAGAAGGTTATATTACTTTTATATAGTTAACAATATAGTTACAATTATGGTATTTTTTTAAATGCACACAAAATATTTTCCTTTAGAGAAGGACTGAATCATACATGACAGCTGTCAGTTAAGCACTTCTAGAAGACACTGAGATACCATATTGATGGAAGAACTCCAAGAAGCTGAAGACAACAATCCTGTGCTATCAGGAAAACTGATGGTGTAAAAAGTGTTTTCTGAATCTTAATATTTAGGAATTCATGATTTATAGGTGACTTATCTCACAAACAAACACATGCCACTCGTAGGCTACTGACAGTAAGAAAGACATGGTAGCTTTAAACTGGGACCACTGATAGAAATGTAGAGGGGATAAGGGAAGAAGTTAATATGTTTCCATGTGTAAGGATAACAATAACAGAGAGTGTCTCTCTGAATTTGGGAAAACACAGTAGAAATCATAAAATCACCTAATGCTGTTTATCCATTCCAATATCTAGTAATTTACAAGCAACATTTCAGAAGCTCCTGACAGAAAATTTGACTTCAAGACTCAATTTGTAACATACATTGAGGTCTTATTTAAGGACTCCCTGGAGCTCATTTTGGAAAATATGAAGTTGTATACTTTCTTAACACACACACCGGTTCAGCCCACGGTCCTTCATCATCTGGTGTCAATGCTTTATGTGACACCACAACACATCCTGTAGAGATAGGGATGCTCCATTTGTGAGAAATTTATCAATGGTGGAGGAGCATCAAAGCTGAGGACACTGCCTCTGCTGTTTTAATAAGCAAACATGTTTTCACTTTTATAGGGGGTGCAAGGAACAAAGTCAATCTCCCTCTGTCTCTTTGAAGGTTTCAGGAAGACTGGCAAGATTGTATTGGGATGATTAAGCCCTTCTGAAATTCTGAGGAGCTTTTTGAACTTGGCAATTAGACTACTCTGCAGGACTTTGTCCAATCAGTCCAGGGAGAAACTAAAAGCAGAGAAATATGAGGGACTCCAAAGCAGAAAAGAAAACTTTCCATACCCAGAAACCAGTGGTCAACAATCATACTTGTTTGTTTCTGGGATCCTCTAGTCCATATTTAGGATTCACTGAGATACAGGTGAGACAGGAACTGTGAGTGATGAAAGAAAGATATCCCTGAGAAGCTCAAAGGTAGCCTATGCAGCCACTACTCAAATGTGAAAGGTGATACAAGGTTGCAGGTCCTTTTTTCAGTTCCCCTGCTGTGGTATAGGTGCCAGTCCAGGTGGATAGAGCTGGTCGAGTGAAAACAGGTAACATCATGCTACTATAGAGACAACCAGGAAAAAGGGCAGGAAAAATCTTTCTTCCACCTCCTCTCCAATTCATCATCCCCATGTAAACAAGTAGGAGTTGAGTTAAACCACCTTTTCACAAATGTCTCTGAGCAACATCAGTGTAGGAGTACCACAGTACCCTCATCTCCTCCATGAGGTTGATTTGAGCTAGTCACAAAGTGAGCTCTTCTCCACCTCTTCTCCTTTTCTTCCCAACATATTTTAACCCCAGCTGTACCTTCCTGTCATGTTCTTCTGATGACTCTGACACTCACATGTGTCCTTGGTAAATCAGTTCAGATCATTGACTAGACAGAAAGTGAAGACATCAAAAATGGCAAATGATGTTCTGCCACGGCAACAAATTGAGCTGCCTCATAAAGGGTTCAGATGAGTGCCAGAATGGGTATCAGAGAAGAAAGCAGGCTGGGGCAGGAGGCAGGACTGCCTCTCTTGACGATAATGAGATGTTTCACCAGTTCCTTCACTGTGATCCTGCCAACTAACTTGTAAACTAATGCTAGGTTAAAAGTGTAAATGATCTACATGTCTGTGACAGTATTCGACTGAAATTAGAACTTTCCAAAACCTTCAGAGAACTAGAAACCAATCACAAGTCCATGTCCACAAGAATACGTGACTAATTTGAGCAGTGAACTGATAATTTTCCTTCCCAGTGAAGAAAAATGTTAAACAACACACTTCACAAATCCCTAGGGCTACTGTCCCCAGAGGATGTTCTATAGCTTTTGTGTTCTAGAGAATTTAAATATTTCTACAGGAATATACCTAGAGTTGCTCTCTGCCCAACGCATCTGCCTGGATACAACTTCACTGGAAACAATACAAAGGAAAGGAAAAGTACAGCTTTCTGGTTACTCCCTAGTCTTGATGGAAAAAACCCAAAACCCTCAACAACAAAACCCAAAAAAATCACAAACTTGATCTACATCTTCTTCACATAAGGAAACCAAATGATCAGAACTTTTTTTCGGGTCTGGAAAAACAGAAATGAAATAAACATATATGTTTTTTCTGAACTGACATTTGGCTTGATTTTGTTTTAAACAACAAAATATTTTTTTCACCATATTTTAATTCTCTTGGGAAAAAAGCGAGGAGGAGTGAAATGTCACAACTAAACTATGTGGGAAAATTATCAGTTTCAAAAGAGATACTTTTTACATTGAAAATATGTTTGAGATATTCAAATAATTTCTACCAACTTTAAGCCTGAGTATGCCTGAGTATCAGCTCACAATCATGCAACATTTTCAGTATTTACATGCCTCTGTTTTCTGGACAATTGCAAAGAGTGCTGGAACTTGTCTGCTCAGTCTCCAAACAGTCAAACCCAGTATCAGCTGTGAAAGATTTGTGTGACTAAATTACTTTTCCATGATGGGATTCCATGCTCAGCATTAAATACTACCCAACATTCATCTAGAATATCATTGTTCTCTTAGACTTTCTGACCATGACAGGAGGTTCTGCTTTATATTAGCTCATGAGGCAAGCTGCTGGAAGGTGAAAGAGCCTGGGAGTTTAGGAGCTGGGGAGCAGTTATGGTTTCTCATCAACTCTGTGGCAGGGTGCCAAGGAAGGGGGCAGGTGATCTGTCAGGAAATCAGCAAGGAATCAACTGCAACTTTATCAAAATGGAATGAACTTTGGGATATTTCACTCTTAATTTTGATAAATTGACATTTTTCAACAGAGCAAACCTTTCAGTTGAACATTCAGGTCAGCTCTGTTACAACTGGACAAGATGAAGTGAGGGCCCTGAAAGTCTCCATGGCATTTTCTCTTCATTCTGCCACATCCATCCAAAAGTTGTATGTGTCTTTTGACTATTTATGCTCACACAGGGTTCAAAATGATACCTGTCAGACACATATACCCCTACCTGCGTCCATGTACCTGTACTGGTGGGAAGCTCAGATTAGCTGTCCACAACTGCCCTGCTGCAGTGATCTCCAGTGAGAAGGAACACGAAACAGGAAAGTGTGTGGATTGCGAACCAGCACTGCTAAATTCAAAAAAGGCATAGGAGATGCACGTCTCTCAGCAGTTGTATGGAATGGGGGAGGAACATGCACTGAAGGGACTCTGAATCACTAGCATTGTTCAGACAAGATGGCCTTAGGATGCCCAATGTTTATGCCAACACAACCTCAGAAATTCACACTTGCTCTGGGTCTCAAAGTTGAGAAAACAAATGTCCATTCCAATGTTGGTTAACTATGTCTCTAATTTATAGCATGTCTCAGCTTCCCTGAGGCCAAAAGAGCCTTTCATGACCACAGAGTGCACCCTTGGTAAATTTACAGATGACACCAAGCTAGGTGGAAGTGTCAAACTGCTTGAGGGTAGGGAAGCTGCAAAGGGATTTAGATAGGTTGGATGCTGGGCCAAAGCCAATTTAATGAGTTTCAATAAGGCCAAATGCTGGGTCCTGCACTTGGGCCACAACAATCCCCAGCAGTGCTACAGGCTTGGGGAGGAGTGGCTGGAGAGCTGCCAGGCAGAGAAGGACCCCGGTGTGTTGATTGACAGCCACCTGAACAAGAGCCAGCAGTGTGCCCAAGTGACCAAGAAGGCCAATGGCATCCTGGCTTGAATCAGGAATAGTGTGGTCAGCAGGAGCAGGGAGGTGATCATTCCTCTGTACTTGGCTTTGGTGAGGCTGCACCTTGAATACTGTATCCAGTTTTGGGCCCCTCTCTACAAGAAGGACGTCGAGGTGCTGGAGAGAGTACAGAGATGAGCTACCAAGCTAGTGAAGGGTTTGGAGCATGTGTCTTATGAGGAAAGCCTGAAGGATCTGGGACTGTTTAGCCTTGAGAAAAGAAGGCTGAGGGGAGACCTTACTGCCCTCTACAACTACCTGAAGGGAAGTTGTAGGGAGATGGGAGTTGGTCTGTTCTCCCTGGTGACAAATGAGAGAACAAGAGGAAATGGCCTGAAGTTGAAAGAGGGGTGGTTCAAGCTGGATATTAGGAAGCCTTTCTTTCCAGAAAGGGTTGTCAGTCATTGGAATGGGCTGCCCAGGGAGGTGGTGGAGTCACCATCCCTGGGAGTGTTTAAGAGCTGGGTAGATGTTGTGCCTAGGGACATGGTTTAGTGGTTTTTGATAGGGCTAGGAATAAGGTTGGACTTGATGATCTTGAAGGTCTCTTCCAGCCAAAACTATTCTAAACCTCATTTCTAAACCTTCTAAGCAACAATAAGCTGCTTTTCATGCCTGCAAAGAGGCTTTAATTGAGCACACACAATCATACACTCCTAAGGAGGGACATCCTTTTGTACTGAGGGTTGTTCAGTCTGGAGAAGAGATGGCTCCAGGGAGACCTTATTGCAGCTTTTCAGTACTTAAAGGGGCCTATCAGAAAGCTGGGGACAGACTTTTTAGGAGTGTGTGTTGTAACAGGACAAGGGGTGATGGTTTTAAACTAAAAGAGGGGAGATTTAGACTAAATAATCAGGAAGAAATATTTTACACTGAGAGTGGCAAGACACTGGCACAGGTTGCCCAGAGAGGTGGTAGATGCCCCATCCATAGAAACATTCCAGGTCAGGTTGGATGGGGCTCTGAGCAACCTGCTCTAGTTGCAGATGTCCCTGCTCCATACAGAGGGTTGACCTAAACAACTTTTAAAGGTCCCTTTCAACCCAAACCATTCTATGATTCTGTGATTCTAAGCATGCCTATAATTAAGTGATGAATAGTGTTTTTTTCACAGCAACAAACTATAAAAAGACCCCTCAGATACATCTATAATGAAGATGCTGTAATGAAAATAGGAAACAATGACTGAAGTACTGGAGAGACAGGCTGAAAGCCACATCCAGGAAGGGCTTTTGGAATAAAAAAGAGGATACTTCAAAACCATTAGAACCAAGACAAAAAATAGTATAGGAGTGAGAAGGAAAGCAGTTGAAAAGGACAGTGGGAACAGTGAGCCCACAAACTTACTCCTGTGTTTTACATGAAGTAAAGCTGCTAATTTGGAACTGAAGGATGACAGAACACTTTTGCATTAAGTAATCACCCTATCTCCTGAGGAGAACCACAGTCTCAAAGGCCTGTGTTTATCTTTCCGTATATAACGTCTACCTTAACACAATACCTCATGTATACCAGACCTTGTGTGTTGTCAAAGACTGTATGCAGTTTGTCTCAACATTGCTGCAGCAGTGTGGGTAGACATCAAAGCACAAACTTGAGCCATGACTGGACCACAAGGCTAGAAGATCCTGTTTTCATACAAACTCAAATACGGAGCTAATTCTGAGAACTGCAACCGCACAGACCCAGGGCTTGGAAGACCGAGGGGTCCTGAGACCCCCCCGAAGACCACCTAAGACCACTCAGAGACTGTACTGGGCATGCATGCCACTGCCAGGTGGTGGGTGTGGTTAAGCAAAAGACCTTCTGGAATATACTAAGTAGTTCTTTGAAGTAGGATGAATATTCAACAGGACAACCCAATAAAAGAGCAGAAACAACCAACATCGGATGATATGGATACAAACGTTCTCCACCAGACTTGGAAACGAATTGGACTGACAGAACGCCGCAGCCCCGTGGTGGTAGCTATCGCAACTGACCCTTTTCTTCCTTTCCTAAGTGGCATTTAAAATTCACACACAGAGTGTGTGCTCTGGCAGGTAAGTTTCAATTCCAGAGAACAAGCCACTGTATCCCTGGATGAGAGTTATTTCCCACAGGAAAGTCAGGATGTGCTTTTGGTTCAAAGAATCAATGAAGATTTATGTCAGCTTTATGAAAACGTAATACAAAAGATTCATCTTGCCACGTTGACATTAACTTATAAAACAAAGATACAGCATAAAAACTGTGGGAAGACTGTAGAAATAAAAATCAGTGAAACACTAATGAGAAGAGAAATTCTTCACTTATACTGCTGTAAAAATGCATAAAGTGTAAAATAACACAATGCAAGAGTATGCCAAATTTTATTCATATTTTCAAATGCCAAGATGGTTGGGGAAGATGTATTAAATGTATCAGGGAGACTGTTATTGGAGTGGATTTTCCTATGACCCGTATTTATTCACTATCCAGTTACAGTAGTTTTTTTAATTTCAGAAGGATCAATGTCTTCTGTAAAACTGCATGCAATCAGAATGAGAGTTTTTGTGCTCAAAACACAACTGCAGTGTTTCTGACAGGTACTGACTCCAGATACAGAATAACTGTTTGCTTCACAGACGTACTTGGTGTGCTAAGCTTCACTGTATAGTCAGCCTGTTTTATCAAGGAAGTCTGAGTTACAAAAGCCAAATATTTTTTATTGCTTTAGAGTATTAATGTTATAAAAATGAAGTACGAACATAGTTTCTTTTACAACAGGAAAAAAAGCAGCTGTATTGTACTTGGCTCAAAGTCTGTATCTATATAAAGAAGTGTCCATTTAACTAAGCTAAAAAACCCCCCTGAACCTCCAAGAACCCTCAATCCATGAACATGAGGTTCTCTGGTTTTCTTTTATATTCACTGTAGCATTATCTTTAAAGTACAAGTCCCCTCCTTCTGAAATGCACTTCAGCTAGGTAGTTCATGACTCCTGGTTTTTAGATCAGCCATGTGACATGGTCACGTTACCATACAGAATTTTACCATAGAGATTCCAGATATTTAACATACGCACAAATGTGATGGATCTCAGGCTTTAAGAATATAAAGCATCCAGAATGCACAAGCAAAGTCCTTGTAGGTCACAAGGAACATTCAAAGCACTGGTTAGTGTTTTATACTGTATGGTGAACATAAGTGGACAAAAAATGTTATCTTGGTAAAAGGTTATTGAAAAAAAAAAAACCCCAAACATCTACCAAATACTAATATGTATAAGCCCTCATGGTTGTTCCTGATTGGTATTTCACAATTAAAATTTCTATGTGAAATGTTAAGACGCTGCATAAAAATAGGTCTCTTCTAAAAATGTGCTGGATCCTTCCAAGTCACACCCAGGGTTTCCATCCAGGAAAGAGTCGGCTCAGATTTTTAGGGTCCATGGCTTGCTGTATGAGGAGGTTCACCTGCCCTCCCACGCTGAGCACTGTTCCCTCCTCAACACCTTTCAGCTTCTCCTGAAGCCTCATCAGAACCCGCTCAGCCACTTTGTTAAAACTCTGGTCATCACTGCTGGCAGAATAAAAACAGAAAAAAAGGGGCAGTAGATACAGATCCTGAACAACACGAGCAACATTCAGTAAGAAAACTGTGGAGGAAAAAGAAAAAAAAAAGCCTCACACCTGGCTTTTCTTTTACATTCTTGTGGATCAGTATTGAGTGTAGAGCTCATGTCAGCCTCATCCTCCGGCCTCTGCTGCAAATACAAAGCTTTCAAGGGGTTCATGGTCCAGTCGAAAAGAGGATCATACAGCAGCACCTACACAGTAAATAAATTTCTATTTAATTTAAACTAATTACAGCTAGTTCAGTGCCCTAGCAAGAAAAAAAACGCTGAGCTGGTAATGATCATACTAACCACAGTATTAAGAGGTTGGTTTCTTTTTGGTTTAGTTTGGTTTTGGTTTTTTTTTTCTATTTTGTTTTGTTGTTTGTGGTGGTTTGTTTTTTTTCAATCCAATGGAATTGGGCTAAACTGCTTAGTAGACAACGAAAAAATAAAACCACATCTCATCACTTGCAGGTATTTGCATTGTTCATACTTGACTCGGTTTTGCTACTCAGCCCCATCTCAGCAATGAAGGTCATTTTTATTGCAATTCTGGGCACCAAGTATCATTATTCGTTTTTAATGAATACTATAAGCTACTTTTAAAAATGATCTTAATTATCTTTGTGACTTACACAAAGAGGATTTAATTCAATCAGCACTACTCATGCTAGGAATGTTGCACTGTGGTTAGAAGGGTTTAAATACTGAAGAGGGAAACCCACATATGACTGAAATGAACAGCTCCTATAAAAAAATGCCAACTTGTCTTATTTTATTGAACATTACATGAATGAACAAATCTGGCCAACATCACTACATTCAAATCCAACAAAAAACCCTGACATGAATATCTGATATAGTTATGCACACAAAGATAAAGACAAGAAACAGAAGATATTCTGGCAGGTTACTATCAGAAGGAATGAAAAAAATGCCTACCTCTACAATAGTCAGCAAAGCTTCCTGAGAATTTCTCATAACAGCCATTGTTTTCTCACAGCACCTAGAAAACAATTTTACTGTATTTTTTAGGTTCTTTTCAGTACAATGGAATGGCATTTTCATAATTTAAATAATGGATATTTGTACCCTATTTAAAGGTTAACTTAACAAATGAGTAACCTCTCTGATGTTTTCATTTTGAAAAAAAACCAAAATAAAACAAAACAATAAAATTGAGAAATTTAGACATTTAAGACAAGAAGACTAGGTAGTTAACTGATTGTATTCCCCAGGGGAAAGTGATTACCTGTCTCACTGTCTGAAATGTTTCTATACATAGAATTAACCACTGAGTTAACATGATGGCAGAACTGCTTGCCTGGATGAAAAGGTGTGCCAGAGATGCTCAGCAACATCTCAAAGAATCTTGGTAGGGTTCCTTTTTATGAAATGAGCAGATCCAGTAGCCAGAGACATTAAGGTATTTCTGAAATCTGTCCAATGAGTTTAGATACCCTAAGTGGTCACCTACATTCACTCCCAAGGAAGGAATATGGAGCTTTCCTTATGGGACAGGTTCTCCAGTGAAGAAGGATTAGGCCTCCTGTCTACTTCAGGATGAGAACACAAAGTTCACTAGTTATGTTCACACCCAATCTTGAGATGACTTCTTTTATGCACTTACACCTATACTGTTAACTACAAGTCAGCCCATCTGAGGCAGAAACAGTATCTGCACCAATGCTTTTTACACTCTATTTACTTCAGCTGGAGCCAAACAATTCATGTTTTTCTGTATGATGGGACAAAATTTTCAGAAGACAGACAAAACTGTGAATTTGACACCACCATGTTTAAAAGTGGCAGTGACTACTCCTTTACAGGACAAAGGTACATTAGGAACTACTTACTAACGTTGATTGCTACCTTACAAAAACAACACTATGAACCTTTTTAAAGACACGAAATTTGGGCTTTGAAAGTACTATGTTCATGAACATCATGTAAGTCTTGAATGAGAGAAATGTTCTGCTTTTTAAGGTCATTCACAGGAGACAGGATGGAGGTTGACGTAAACAGCCCTTCTGGGATTTTTCTGGTTTGCAGCTCAAATCTGTTCTGGGATTTATATTTTGCACTTGCAAAGTGATATCAAGTATATAAGAGGACTGCAAATTGCTTACACAAAACTGAACAAAACCATCTGAAGAAACTTAATAGCTCTGAATATATAGTATAGCTCTGAAAGAAATACGTAGTTCTGAAGGAAAAATAACCTGCAGTCTAAATCAAGGGACAACATTTAGCTGTGGTGCCTCTGGAAGCACCGAGCCATCCCAGAATTCCACAAAAGGGTGACAATAACCCATTAGTGAAGAAAATGTAAAGCTGGGCAACAATAATGAACTTGTAATTGGTTATATAAATAATGGTGTATGAGTTAGAGGACGGAAATTCTGCTTGGATATTATCAGCAGAAATCTGAGCCTCCTGTCAAGCATCAGAACTATTTAGCATGTAACAATCATACTGCTGAGAGTACTCTGCTGCCTCCTTACCCCTATGCAATATAGGAGCACTTACCTTCTGAAGACTCCTTCCACTCCACTTATACCCATTCCATCCACAATGTCCCTGGTTAACCTAAATGGAACAGTCTCTGGTGTGGGAAGGATCTTACCTTGCTCAAAAGCAACACCTAAATGAAAGGACAATAAATGTTTTATAAGATGTTGAAATGAAGAAAAATTAAGGTTCTCTTGCCTGCCCCACTTACCCAGATCTATATGCACTAGTTCTGCTGTTTGTTCATCTATCAAGATATTCTGAACGTGTCTGTCTCCAAGTCCAAGAATGTAGCCAACTAAAACAAAAAGGTAACCATATTTACATGCCATAAAACCCAAAGAAAATTTAACGGAATTTATTAGAATCAGTGTAACACAGGCAAACAAATCAAAAGTGAGAGTATTTCTTCCCCCATGTGTACCATACTACTCCAGTAAAGAGCCAATGCTATTCCACAAATTCAAAAATAAAAGGTTAACCAAATGCAATTGCAAAAAGGCTATTCTCATACAGATATGTGTTGTTCCATCTGCTTCACAGACTGCTTGCCCATTTCTCTCTGTATATAGGTTAAGCAAACAGTTTCACAGCTTTCAAGGAAAAAAAAAAAAAAGATAAAAAGTTCAGAATAAAATTAGAGTGCCTTAGAAATCCTTTTAACTCACAGTATCATGTAATCTGGAAAATAGGACTGGACATAATTTAGTTCATAAATTAGTTGGGGCAGCTCAACTATACCTAAATAGTTCCTGAGTGATTCTTGTCTAAGTCAGTTTTAAAAATCTCCAGTGATACAAATGATAAGCTCTTTAATGTAAGCCTATTTCAGTGCTTTACCATACTTAAATGTAGAAAACCTCCAAACTAAATCTCCCTTGCTGCAATTTACACCCGTTAATGTTTTTCTGTTAGCTGATGGACATGGATAGCAGTAGTACTTCCTACAAAAAACTCTTTCATCTGAATTCTGCTGAACTGTATATTTACTTCTTTTTTTTATTTTCCTTTTTTAGCAAAAAAGGGGGTATATGAGCAACATGCTAACATCTAACATAGGACCTACTGCAATATATCTAATCTACTATCAAATGCCTGCCAGAAATGCAGTACTAAACAGAGTCATCCAAAGGAAATCCACAATCCAAGTATGTGTGTTTCCTTATTGAGAGAGAAAAATCAAAGGAAAAATGCCAGAGCTTAAAAAAACATTTCAGCCATGGCTAATGATGCCAATACGAGGCAAGTAAAACATAAAGCTTTTCAACTCAGTCATAACGTTTGAGATTACATATGAAATTAATAAATGTTAAATCAAAACAGCAGAACTAGTTAGGCAGAAACTTAAAAATCTACCAGAACCTAAAAATGCAAACCACTTTATAAAACAAAGAGACAAAGAATTTCATTCTGTCTTTCTACCGCAGAAAGGGGTGGTGGGAAAGATTCAGAAATCCTAACTACAAAAATAATGCTGGTGTTCTTGCTGGCATTTCTACTCCCCCTTTTCTGCTATGTGGCAAAAATGGAATAGCTATTACCACTGAAGTGGCATAAACTCTTTGTTTACATTGTCTAAAAAGCCAATGTTACTAATCCAATATAATACCTATGGAAGAAGTAGCCACGCTGCGAGTGTATGCCAATCGTTTTTCAAACCACACAGCTGGATCCAGGAATTTTTCCATGCAGAAATAACGAAACACAGGTTGAAAATTCTCACAGACTTTCATGAAGATGTTGTATTTCTCATCAGAATGTTTCTTTTGTGCATCCTTTAAACACATAAGAAATGTTTTTCCCATGATTGACTGCTTTGTAAGGAAATTACCTCTTCCTTTGAAAGAAATAAATTCTTCCTCGCTACTCTCCTCCACTCCATCAAATGCTGTTGTCATTCCTTTCTCTCTCTGAGCTACAAATAGATGTCTTTTTTACATCAATCATTAATGCACTTATCTATCTGTTTTACTAAACAATTCTATTTTCATACAGAACTCATGGGCTACATATTAAAAACACATTCCTATTTTTCTTTGGTTCAGCAGGTGTATACATTTTATGTGCATGTGCATGTAAACGCATCTTGTTGGGAGATTCTTCCCCTTGCTCTCTGTGCTGGTACTTTTGCTGATTTGATGGCTTCATGTCACTGTGAGAAAGTCATTCTCACTCAGTCACATGCAAAAGCTGCACAGAGCCAAAATGAAATCTATTTTTATCCCGTTAATACTATACAGATTTAAAACGAAGAAATGTCTTGCACAAACATGGTTATATAAAATAACAGGTAAATCTGTTTGCAATTTTCTAAATGTATGGTGAGATGGTTTGTGGAACTAAACTGAAGTCTGAAGATCTATTAATTCCACTGGTCATATTAATTATTGTGTACTAAAAATATAGTAAATAATTATCCATGAATTCCACACCTCCCAGGAAAGAACATGAGTCAGCTATTGGTTTTTTTAGTTATTTTGACTCACCATCATTATTTTCTGACACTGATAACAGGAGTAATCTTTTGGCCTGTATCTCTTGTGAGCTCCCTCTTCCACGTTCACAAGAAACTCCCCAATGGGAGTTGTTCCTGAGCACCACTCAAGAACACCACTCCTCTGAGAAAGGGGAACCACCTGTAAAAACAAAACCACTGCTATGTTGGGGAGGGTTATACACACACAACTATGAACATGCATGCTGCAGGGCATAGGTGCATATTTATTTAAAAAGGCAAAAGAAGAAACCATACAGCTGACCACAATTTACGTTTTAAATATTTACGTGTACATACATAGAATACACTCAAGGTTTTTCTACTGAATACTTGCAATTTTTTTCCTAGCCAAGAGAACCTTCCACTACATACTTCTGTTCTACTTAACGGTTCTACTCAATCTGCATGTTTTGCATCAGTATCCTGGATGACCTGTGATTGCCACCAGTTTGCTGTGCCTGAATGGAGTAATACAAGCACTGGGTGAACTGCACGTAGAGCGTAAAATCTGGAACAAACACAGGCATAGAGGCTGTGTGAACACGGCTAGGTTTGTCTTAGTCTGCTTCCCACCCTAGGGAACAGTTGCTTACTTCCTAACTGGCTGTAACAGTTACCTCAGTTGCTGCAGCAGACAGAACTGGCCAGAATGAACCATCTCCTGTCCTCAGAGAAACAGCTACTGCCTATTGCCTACAACTGTCTTTTCTTAGGAAAATCTCTTTATCTCATAATGCAACCCCCCACTCTCTTTTTCTCTGCTTTCATTCATTTTTACACACATAAAAACTCCAGTCTTAACTGAAAATTATTCAAAAAATGTGACTTAACTCCACTGGTGAATTCTTAAAACTCTGCTAGCAATTCAGGTAAGCTCTGGAGTGTACATTTCTCATTTGTCAAAGACAAGAATTTTTATTTAAAGCATTCTTATTCAGAGGTCACCCTGACAGCTATTATTATAACTATTATTATAAATTCAAGCACATAAAAGGAAGGAGGGGAATGTCCCTGTTCAAATATTTTTTTGCAGTAAGACTTCATTGCTGTATTCCTGATTCCAACAAAAAAGTTCTGCAACTCAAATTCTTCTGCATGAACGGACCTTAAGCGGGACTTCTGGATTCAACTGTAAGGAATACTACTGTAAGGCTAAAATTAGTGAAGATTAAAATTATAAAGAATTCATAAACAAACTCATATGTTCAAATTTCATTGCTAGCAACTTACAATTCAAGGACACTGCATGACTTCTTTTCAGTTGTAAGTTCACATAAAGAAAGCTTTGAAAAGTATTTTAATATATACTGGGCATCACGATTTTTGTTAAGGATTTGTAAAAAATTAAATTGTAATAATTCCTGGAATTTTAACACTTAAACTGTACTAAGTTTTTATTCCATACCTTAAGGAGCAGTGACTATTTTAGTAACACACAAATAAATACACTTTTATATTGTCTTTGGGTTAAAAAGAGGAGAATGGGTAAATATGCTTCGTTGGCAGCATTTACTCCTCTGCTACAACATCTGTTCAGGGTTACCTTGTATCTTCGGATAGTTAACTTTCTCTTCCGTGTTTCAGTGTTTTGCTGGAGCAATGTATTGCACATCTGGAAAACCTGTTGCATAACAGCATCTTGTCTCAGGTCATCACGCCCCTTCAGCATAAACAGAAAAAGCAGTTAAGTAACACTTTTCAGCACACAAGTTCTTGTTCAGGAAAATTACAAAAATATTAAAAAAAAAAAATTCCACAAAACACATTACTTTTCCACAATAACCACCTGTGACAAAATGTAATTAACAGTTGTTTTTTCTCTGTATTTGGTTTTCTAATAGTGCTCAGCTCCTTAAGGCAAACCATCATTAACTGAAACCATCACTTTTTTTTTTTTTTTTGGATAGATGTTACTTGATTAAGGTTTCAATCAACCTACATGCCTTTTGGCACCCTTTTAAAAAACAGATGTTTTGTCCACTGTGTCCAGCAATCCAGCAGACAGCTGAAGCAGTATCAGTTGGTACTACAGCTCTGATTACTGGGTGCAGATCTAGTGGTTCATGCTTCTCTAACACTTTCAAAACTACCCCAGACTTAACAGCAAAACAGAATTCTCCTGGCCGCTGCTGAATGTTTATATTCAAAGGCAGACAAAATGAAATCAACTGAGATCAACGAGAAATTTTTCTTCTAGACTTGTATTTCTATGTGCATGTTTTTGATTGTCTCTGAACTGTAATTTTTTTTTTTTTTTTTTTTAAGGGAAGAAAGTAAAAAAGAAGGTATTCAACACAAAATGCTGATGGGCTTTTATTTGCTGTATCCTCCAGGTCACTAGTCGAGACATGACCATACAAGTTGCAGGTCTGGTAGTTGTCAGCTAAGCTATTGTACAATCAAATGCATTGTTGAAAAATAATTACAAAAATATTTAATATTATAACTTATTATTATCTTATTAATTATACTGTATTATAGTTACATTACTTATTACTTTGTCATTTTCTTTATTAAAGCATTCCTGAACTATGAAAACTGACACTGAACTGCAAAAAATGTGCTCGTGGTACAGAGGTGATACATGAGAAAACTGACAAGAGAACTTAAAAAAATTCCAGTATGCCAAGTCTCTGAGATGTCGTTACAAGTGACAGAACCTACCTTAACCAGCTGCCTCCTTTCTTTACCATCCGATCCTACACAATCTATTATTTTAGGCAGATTCAGGCCTCCTGCTAATCGAAATTCTGGCTTGAAAGACTTTATTGTCACCAAATTTTCATATTGTCCTGTAGGATCCACCTGAAATTATAAATGACTTTAAAATAAATATAAATACCTCCACTTCACTAAAGAAAGTGGCAATAAGTTGTTTGAAACCTCACTGGCAGACTATATGCTAAATATTAATATAAGCATTCCATCGGCTACAAGGAGAATTGAGAAGTGTTCCTGCCCATGGTGGGGAGGTTGGATTAGATGATTTCTAAGGTCCTTTCCAGCCTACGCCGTTCTATGATAATACTCAGAAAGGCTACAAAAGTATGCTGAGCAAAGGAGTGAGTTTCATTCCTCCTTGTTCACTTCAATAGTAGAGGGGATGTGGTGCTGCAGATCTCCACTAAACAAGCTGTGACACAATTTCAGCCTTTCCCAGCTAGCATTCTCTGAGGAAAATGCTCATTCGTGTACAGCTGGGGAGCATGAGGCTTACATTAGGATGCAAATGGACCCAATCTACAATCCTAAAACTGTTGCAATCTACAGGATCTGTATCTTCGGCCATCCTCCATCTGCTCACACCACAAAGCAACCCTACACTGTTAGCTGTAAGAAAATACCACTTCAGCGGTTTACACCATGGACCTCCAACTATTTCAGATAGTGTGTACTGCAGAAGAAAGGAAAAGAAAAGGACAATCGAGTCATACAAAGAAGCAACACCTTGGGGCCAACAGGAGCCCTACAAAGAAATGCTATTTACTAGGGGTTGCAATTTCTGGCCTCTGAAGTCAAACAGCAGAAAAGAGTCCTTCATCTTGTTTTATTTAGCTTTATAGATATAGCCTGAGGGACTTCAATACTGGGAATTTTGTCTTCATAACATTAAGATTTTAGGTGGCTGGCTCAAAAAGCAGCTCAACACTCCTGAAACTGTTAAGCTTCCTAGGTAGAGCGTGTGGTGTCTAAGAACAAACACCTATGTCCAGTCATCCAGTCAATCACTTAGGCTAATGGGAATGGATTATTCACCATTACTAAGTGGTAAAAAAATGGATAAGCTGGCCATTTAGAAAGAGCAGAAGAGGTACATCTATTAATTCTCAGCTTTCTGGACATTAAGTGCCTCCCTGAAACTCTGAGCTAGCAAATACAAAATAGGAGATTCAGATTCTCAAGTCCTCCCTGTGATTTAGGTAGCTCATCATCCTTTTCAATAATGAAAGACTAGCCATAGAACAGTTCCGGCTGGAAGAAACTTTCAAGATCATCAAAAGTCAGTGGCAACAGTGGCAAAGCCATCCTCATACAATAAACCACAATAAGCCACTGTCCAGTAAACGCAAGACTTGTGGTCAAGGTCTTCTAAAGTCTAAGGAAACCATCTCCCACTTGACAGGAAAGTATCCCGGTAGACTGACCTGTAAAGAACATGGAAATCTAAAGAGACATACGCCCTGATTGCCATTATAAACATTTGAGGTTGATTCTATAACCTGGTATTATAATGTATTATTATTTCAACTTCAGTCACCTTAATTTCCATGGTAGGAACAACAACATCCTCCAAGTTCTTCAGTTTAGTAATTGGCTGGTCAGCTGGAATATTTATTCCTTCTATAATTAAAAGGAATTCATATTTTTAAATTCAGAACTATAAACACAAACTGAAACTTACAAACAACAGCTTACATTGCTTTTGGGTCACAAAGCCCCACTGCATACTTCTGTCAACCTGATGAAGACAGCCACCGGACAACTAAAGTTTTCTGAAGTTTCACACTCAGAAAGTCTGAACCTTACCATGCAAGTAATTACTACAACTTTTGGTCCAGACCGAGTTCTACATTTATCAAAAATATGACACAGTGCTAGCACAGTAGCTCCTTTAACTAAATATCAATATTTAGAAATATACTTTAACCCAAGAAAATAAAATGTCTCTTCTCTATTAAAAACAAAAATATTTTTTTCAAGTCTTACTTCTTTGAGATTTCCACGGAGTAGCATCTACGTTTGCTAATGTGATGTAAGCATCACAAAGTGCTTCAACGTCTCTCACCATACGAGCTCTCCTTTTTCTTACGATATTGATTATATTGCTAGCAGCTTCCATTCTGTCCTAAAAGAAACCCCAATGGAATACAAGTATCAGATCTTGCAAACTACGCCTTCTATGATTAAAGATGCATCACAACATGCAGTCAAGTAAGTTAAATTTAGATACGTCCTATGAAAACAGAGAAAACTGCAATAATAGACAGCCCTTTGTGATACGAACAGAAATAACTTGAAGAGAAGTTCTGTGCTGTCTAATCTGAGGTAATGGGTCAAGTAAAATACTATTGGGGATGGAAAGGGGGCAAATCTCCCCAGGAAAAGTGCAAAAAAATCTTCAGGAAAAGGGATAGACAGTTTTGGATGTTCTTCCAGCATCTTCTTGCTTCTGTAATCTCCTCCCGAGTGGAAAAAAATTTCTGTATGCAAAGGGCAAAAAACTGACCATGCATCCCTTCTGTGCCTAATTCTGAGAGATTTAGCTGAGTTTAGCATAATCCTACTCCTAAGGGTGGGACCACAAAAAGAACTACAAATCTGAGAGAAAAGCGAAAAAGAAAAAGCACATAAAAAAGTGGTGAAAAATGTTATCAGTGTGTGAGGTAAAAGGGTAATGACAAATAACCATGTGTCGATGGGGGAAAGGAGGGGCATTAATATGAGATGATTCCAAGGACAGGTTGCAACAAAAATTAAGCAGTAACAACATTAACATGAAGCCACAGTTCAGTATTACCCATCATCAGGACTTTTTACATATACACTTCGCATAAAGGAACAAAAGGCTGACTGTACAAGGCAACTTACTTAGATGGAACAGATGTTATCACTCAAAGCTGAAAAAATACTCAATTCAGTATGTACTTTTAACAATAAACCCACTCAAGTCTTGGTTTCATCTAAAACGCCTTTTACAGAATCACATATCAAGGACACTTATCAGAAAACTTTTTGCAATAACTGGGACTATTTGTTACAGGAAATGTTACTCAGGTTTTGTTCAACACCATAATTACTTCTTTCAATAATCACCAACAATGTATGCACAAAAGGAAGCTTTTTAATATTAAAAGTGCTTCTTTCCTCCTACTCTATCTTGACAAAAGTCAGATGATGAGCTCCACACTAAAGTAACCCTTGACATACTTTTTTTCCATTTTTCAACAAAATGAAAGGACTGAATGTGATTAATAGAATTGAAATTGTTGTAATCACCACATCAAGCTGGGAGATTTCTTTCGGTGCATTTTTAATTAACTTATTTCTTCTTATTGCATCTGGTTTTGAGAGGAGTTCATCTTTGTTAGCATTTGCCAAAGCGAATATTATAAACAAAGTATGATGTGGATGATCGAGTGAAATTCTAGACATTAGCTGTCAAGAAAAAAAGAAAGATCCCATTATTGAAAACAGAAATCTCATTCCTGAATACTGAAAAGAAATTACTTAATTAACATTATTAATGCTTTTGAGCTTCTAAGGTTCCTAGTAAGAAATAAAAAGTAATACTTGGATGGCATTTCTACAGCTAAAACACATTCAAAGTATATTCCTATACCTGCATAAGACTATTCTTATGCAACAAGAAAACCAGTGAAGCAGCAGCAAAAAAACCTCCCCCTGTTCCCATGCTATACTGATTTGCATCATTCATTTTTAATACAACTTTATAACCTATGTAACTCGTTTTGTTGTAACTGCACGAAGGAAGATACATTTTCTTTGTCAGTATGCACTACTACGCCAATCAAGACACCTTTAGATATGAAAAGCATAAATTACATTATTCAGAACTCCATGAAATCCTAAACCACTCATCATCTTGGTTCCCATCCGAGCAGCTAGCTGGTACATTAGAGGCAAAAACTTGTATGAAGGGATCTTCTCTGCATTTTTCTGTAGTAGAGAAAATTCAGTTAGAAAAACGTATGAAACACCAAAAAAACCCAACCCTGTAATCATAAAATACCAGATAAGGGCTAGCAATTTCACTTCTGCTCATTGTTTTTGCTTTAACTGAGAGTAATCATTTCTGTGTAATGAAATTGCAATACATTATCACATCATCTTGTCCATGTCTCCTAAATACCACAAGTCCTTTGTAAGAAACCTACCATTTTCAATTCTATTAAGAGTTTAGATACATTGATTCAGAATTCATTTCTAGACTCTTTGTGCCAAGAGACAATCCTAATTGAAAAAAAAAAAAAAAAAGACAATCCAGTTTAAGACAAGAAAGAACTGTGTGTTAAAAATATGAGTAAAAGAACACTTTCTATTTTTCGAAGCTAATTATAACACAAAGAGAGGAATTATAAGGATCTCTATCATAAACACACAATTCAGGTAAGAATTAACAGCTTTCCTGCACAATTCTAGAAATGACAGAATCAGCTTAAGAATGAGAACTTTACTGGTCCCTGTATAACACAGTTATACAATCTAAAAACATATCCTTTCACCTGAAGTATATATAATATAAACTAGAATAATGTACTAAAAGATGTTGAAGATGGGTAGTATCCAAAGTGCACAATGAACAAGGTGACAACACTAAAAGATCATGAGATATGCTTAATCATATAGACTTGTCACATAAAAATGCTAAATCCCATTAAATTATATTGAGAATTACAGCACTCACTGATGGAAAACTAACTGATGAGCAATGATGACTGAAAAAAAGCAAGTTTTGAGAGAAAAGTTAAGGAGATACATAGGAAAGCATACTGCACAGCACTATAACTCATCTTCTAGACACAGAGGAGAAGAAGAAAGATAATTTAATGTCAAAGTGTTAAGAAAAAGCAAGAGCAGACATATACCTTCATCATTTCATTCACTCTATCAACTCCAGAATTTTCAAGCCACAGAGAACAGAGTCGGAAGATCCACATATCATGTTCTTCTCCACTCAGTAAACAGCTGATATAGTTCTCCACTGCTTTACACAAGAAACGTTTACGATCCTCAGTGAGGGCATGTATGGCACATTCATCCAGTTCAAGTTCTCGCTGAACCTTCACCGTATACCTATGTGAACAGACATTAAAATAACAAATTATTTCTTAATGGACTGACAGCAAGGCTATCCCTAATTTTCTTACTAATTAAACTTTTCTTTTGTTTTAAACTTGTTTTGTATGTACAAGCACAGTAAACCAAACAACTGAGAAACAAAATTGTGGGAGCTATTCATCTGGAGTATGTCCACACAGACTCACCACACCAAGCAGACTTGCAGTCACCATGTTTTTTCTTGTTAATGATTTAATCTCAGTGTTGGTGTAAATGGGAATATTCAATACAGATATTTGTGTAAAGATTTCAGTTTCCCACAGCTGAAATTCAATTTTTTCTGCTCACTTGCAATTGCTCTTACTAAATCTTTTAAGAATTCTGTATTAAGATGAATTTTATTTATTCTTTCACCAAATGTATGATGGTGAAAAATCTCAAACTCATATATTTTTAAGCTGTAATTTTTTTTCTGTCAAATAAACTGAACAGATCCATGGAACATATGGGAATTCTGGCCCATGACCATTCATAACTGTTCTAACACTCCTTGTTTTAGTTTTGGCTCACACTGCTTACCACTCCCCTAGACCATGCTCAGGCACAGTTCAGAAACTATTCACAACAAGTACTACAGATTTGGCCACTGTTTTGTGGAGAAGGAAAAATTCAGCTGCAGAGATGGGACCCATGTTGTACCACTCACCCAGAGAATTAGTAAAGATGGAGCCTTTGATAGCTCACAGTACCCACCTTTCCATTTCAAAGCTCACCTATTTGTCTGAACTTTACGCTCCCTGAGGAGGCCGACCTCCTCCTTGGCCTTCTTCAGGAGTGCCTGCTTATTTTCAAACTCTGAGGATTTCATGTAATTCTCAATTCTCTGGTACTGATTATCTGAGAAACGAGCCAAAGACAGGAAAGCCTTCATCTTGCCTTTCTTCAGCTCATCACTGCTGTCTCCACTGTGGCTTGCAGCTATTTCCACAGCCTAAAAAGGGAAGTTGCAATAATTATGAGACTAATAATCAGATTAATAGTGCTGCATAGTACTTGATTAAACTCCATTATCACAGAAAACAGTTGAGGCTGGAAGGGACATCTGGAGATCATCTTGTCCAGTCCTCCTGCTCAAGCAGGGTCACCTGCTCGAACATGTTATTTAATGTTGCCTATGAGAGAATATATATGCATACAAAATAAAACAGTCCAAAAAATGCCAAAAAGAAGAGGAAATCATATGTGAAAGTCATTGATTTAAACCATCAGCATGAAGAAAGCATGTAAAGAATAGCAGAGAACAGCAGCTATGTAGAGTTTCACAATTGGCATGAAATAAAGAAACGCAGAGTGGACAAATATTGATAAAAATGTTTCTATTACTGATTAAGAATTTGAAAAATTTTTTTAAAAAATACAGTACTTTGAAACACTGGCATAAGACTTTCCAGCACCTGGAAAGAGAATGTTACAAATACAACGCCCATACTGAAAACATAAGTCAATGATCTATCCTGAGAAGGAAAGGATGAGGACGGAGTGGAATGGGAAAGGGCAATTGGACTAGTAGCTGTAGTCAGTGCACTTCTAAGCCAATTTCTTATACAGAAGTTTCACTCTGAGTTCTATAAAGCCATATTCTGAATATTTTATCAGGTTACAGTGTTATACAACACTATGTGAAACTAGTATTTTTATAAGAAAATCTATTTTCAATCCAGAAAAACAAAGGCTGCATTGAAAAATTTTCATGTCTGTATTTTACTACACCAGAGTTTAGCACAGCATTATCTCAAAGACTGTACGCACCTTTTCTAAGTATTTCTGCATGATGACTGTAGGGTTTTCCAAACATGTTTCTGCTAACCAGGTTCCGCACAGCCTCAGACACTCTGTGTACATCAACTTCAGATGAGGATCATTTTCAACCTTTGATAAAGCAAATTGGAAGGAGGGAAGGGGAGGGGAGGGGAAAAGAGAGGAGAGGAGAAAAGAGAGGAGAGAAAGGAAAAGGGAAAAAAAGAAGGGGAAAAAAAGAAGGGGAAAAAAAAGAAAAAACAGACACATGAAACAAAAATACTTTTTACACAGGAGGTAGGCTATTTATACAGCTTTTTAACCCTGAAATAATTCAGTCACTTGGGCCTATTACACATAATGTATCTACAGAGTCATTTACCATCCATATCTATAGTAATTAATAACCTTAAATCACATTCACATTCTCTGTCAGACTAAAGGAGAGCAAGTATTTTTAAATAACTTTGACCAATGTTTGAACAATGAAAACAACAAAATGTAATAACAATTAAATAAATTTACAGCATGTTTCTGGAAATGTATTTTCTAATGCCCTCATTTATTCTGAAGTACCATAGCACTTCATAGGTAATAATCAGGAACTGTGGCAATTATCTGCAATCATTAAGCTTTTCAGACTGACCTCTACAGGGAAACTTGGTTAAAAGTGCCCTGAGAAGATGATGGAACGGGTTTCCAAAGGACTTGCCTCCAGACGGGAAGCTCAGCTTTAACTATATAGCAGGACAAGTTTTCAAAATACTTAATTGTACAGGGTACATATTAAAGATCATCTGATCGAGATGGCAATGCTGACTATGAAACACTGAAAGATATTACAGCCTTCAGAAACACAAAGCCTCCTTCAATGGATGAGGTAAATGTGACCCTTGAAGGTGAGAGAAGGAATACATTTCTGGAGGTCCTAATCAAATAATTCATGGAACAATCATGAAAATCGAAAGAGGAGCAGAAACTCTTCATTTTGCCCCAATATTTATGGGGAACCTGGCCCCAAATTCTCCAACTTTTCTGAAGCGTGATATTCATCAATAATGTATATGGATTCAAAGTGAATGTTCATTACTCTCCAAAGAAAGTCATCATAGTGAAACACAAAGGCAAGGATGATGAAGAAATCTGGTGATGGTACTGAATTAATCAAGGTGATAAAAACAAGGACAGACTGAAGAACTGCAGCCAAACAATACAGGACAATAAATGGAATGACAAAAACCTGATGAAATTACCAGCAAAAAATAAATCAGTTATTCGTGAGAGGGGGGAAAAGACTTCTTGTATACAACAATAGACTGTGAAACAGTTACTCCTGCTTGTAAATGTGACTATGTTACCTCACTATGGAGAATGGAGACAGGAAACACGTGTTCAATGTTTTTTTCTAAGATCAGAACTAACATCAAATGAAGATAGAGGGGTCAAAACGAACAGAAGGAAGTGGCTCTTAAAACAGTGAGAATTAAGCTGTGAAACTCCTCGTTGAAGGGTTTGCTTGGATATTAAAAGCTTACACAGACTGCAAAAGTGACTGGACAAATTTATGGTACAAAAAGGAAGAAATTACCTACAAAGAAACTACCTCTGGTTCAGGAAGTTCTTGTGCTACAAATCATTTTAGGGGAGTACTCTTGCTACACAGCCCAACTGTTTTTTATGCTTTTTCTTAGGAACTGTCCATTACTGAGATAGGATAGATGGGAACACAGTATTTGCTTCACATCGAGTGACATAATTTTGCAGAAAGCTTACTACAAGATCTAGAGATAACCAAGATCCAGAAGAACTTGCTGAAGTCAAATTTGATGAGAAAATACTCCCCTATTTGAAGTAAGATTCCATTTTCAGAAGTACAACATAAAACTCACAGCTCAGCGTGCTTCTAACTGGGTAAGGATTCAAAGATGTGAAACAGCACTCTGAGTCATATCTATGTTCCTTGATAATGGATTAGTTCAAGGCACAAACAAGTCTGAGGTACGGTAGTGAACATTTGTCAGTCAAAAACTTGTCTTGAATTCCTGTACACTTTGTCATACAGCTTCAGCCCCACTGAAATAGAAGCCTCAACTTGTATTCCCACTTTTGCTCAAAAACTTCCTTACAGACATCAGGGAAATGCCTGCAAGAGTTACGGTTATTTAGCATAAAATGTATTATTAGTATCTCCCTGTATTAGTCTTTTTTTTTTTTTTTTTTTTTTTTTTTTTACACAATAAGGACCAGAAATAAAATCTTTATTCTTCTTCTAACAAAAGCATGTACACTATTACAGTTCTCAGCATAATCTGTATCAGAAACAGTGCATCCAGCAGGACTAGGAAAGTGACTGTCCCCTTGTACTCAGCACTGGTGAGCCCACATCTCAAATACTGTGTTCAGTTTTGGGACCCTCAGTACCAGAAGGACATCAAGGTGCCAGAGTGTGTCCAAAGAAGGGCAATGAAGCTGGTGAAGGGTCTAGAGAACAAGTCTTATGAGGAACAGCTGAGGGAACTGGGCTGTTTAGCCTGGAGAAGAGGAGGCTCAGGGAAGACTTTCTCACTCTCTATAACTACCTGAAAGGAGGTTGTAGCAAGGTGGGGGTCAGTCTCTTCTCCCAAGTAGCAAGTGACAGGATGAGAGGAAATGGCCTCAAGTTGCAACAGGGGAGGTTTAGGTTGGATATTAGGTAAAATTTCTCAACTGAAACGGTGAAGCATTGGAACAGACTGCCTAGGGAAGTGGTGGAGTTAACAGCTCTGGAGGTATTTAAAAGACATGAAGATGTGGTGCTTAGGGACATGGTTTAGGGATTTTAAAAACCCCTTTGATTTTAAAAAGCAATATATTTCACAGTGGTTGCACTAGAGACAAAATGAGTTCTAACGTTTGCCACTCTTACAGATTGATTTTGAAAACCCCTGATAAGATTTGCTGATACAGATTTTTCTTCTCTCAGACATTTTGAGAGTACAAAACAAATTTAGTAATACTATAAACAGCCTTTTAATTTTCCTCCAAGGGAAGACTCCAGAAAATGGAAATAGGATCTGGAATAATTAAATTCCCGTAAGTTTATACATTATAAAACACATACCTGAAACCAATCTGCATCTAATTTTTTTATCATCCTCTTAAGAATATTCAGTGCAAGACTCTCTTCCCTTTTGGCCCAGAAAACCTGAGCTTCTTCTAGTTGCCACTCAGAAACTCCATATCCCGTTGGATTGTACTGTTTGATCTGAAACATAGCTCTTTCTGGAAGCTGAAATTGAAAAAAACATTATAAACAAATCTGGAAGTGAAATACATGTATTGCACATCAAGTTTTGTTTTTAAACTCCATCTTCATCAGCTTTACTTGTGCAGCATATTCTGCCTATCCAATGCTAATGACTTAGTTGTAGCAATGAGGTCAAGTTATTTTTCTATCTACTTCCAGAAAATCCTGATTTGTAACAAAAACAGATTATGGAATTAAACTTCACAACCCCCAAAATAAAGTATCAATGTTTAACTTTTTAAATTACTTGGAGTATAGAAATTCTACAATCAGTACCTAATGTAAAAAAAAAAAAAAGAATTTATAATTTTAGCTTAATAATTATTATTACATCCTAAGAGAGTGCAGAAAAATAGTAAGAAAAATAGCACCACCATACACCAATTCTTTGGAATGCCTACCTCTTCACTCACTGTAACCTCATTATTTAGTAATCTGGTATTATTGTGATAGTACAAAGAGCAAACTTCTTTTTAACAATGTCAAGGATCGAGATTAAAGTGTATTTTCACAAGTTGTCCAAACAACAACCAAATCAATCAAACGTTTAAATAAGCAATGTAAACAAAATATAAGAATGCCTGTAAGCGACAGTGTAAGTTTGGGTTCCTCAACTAGTGATGATTCTCTACGGCAGTCTCTTTCTTCTCCTGACAGATGGTAGTGGCAACAAAGAGGAAGAAAAGCCATTAGCTGCAAAGAGCACTACCTCAAAAGCTTTTCTACATCCAGATACTTACTGTTGCCAACTATTAGTGTCATAAAAGGGAACGGTTCTCATCCCATGGTTTGAAAGACCAATAAGGCCCAGAAGTAGGCCCCAAAGCTTGTGCATGACCTACAACACTGAAGAGGCTGGAACAATAGTATTATCAAGAAACACACTGGCTCAATCTTTCAGAACCTTCTAATCCTCCCAAAATATGGCACCCCAGTTTTAATCTTCTTCTGTAACTAAAAATCAAAGTGGAAAAAAAAATTAACTTCTATTGAGGCTCTTACAGGACATTCATCACCACAGTGTTAGCGGCTGGGTGGGCAGGAGACAAAGAAAATTCTGAAGAAGTAATTTCCTCAGACAATTCTGGAGGCATTGAATGAACTTTGTTAATTTATGAAATCAAAGGCAGCTGTTCTACTTATTTCATCATTAGTCACAAAAAGACTTGGAACCTTAATGAAATCAAAGTCTAATACAGTTTCACATATGTGATGTGTTAAACATCTTTCCAGATCATATATTTAGCTGAACTATTTTCTGTAGAGGTTACTAGAGTAACGTGGAGAGGTTCTTGTTGAGTTATTCATCCAGAGCACTACCTAGAATAAGCCAAGGCTGACTCTAGATATTAAATGCATTTGCAGCTGCAGAAACCACCGATACTGCAAATCCCACTAAGTCATTCACAGGGAGATTCACTACAGTGCAATGGTGCTTTCAGACTACAAAACCTCAAAGACAACACTAAATATACAGATGCAATGGAGTTCTTTCTGCAGCTTTACTCTGGAACACTACAACAGTATGATGCAAGTGAAAGCTGGATATATAAAATGGTTCCAAAGTAACGTAACAGAACTAGAAGAGCACTCTTCATTAAAAATGTATTTTTATATTATCTACCTCACAGAGTAGCTTACAATTATGAATGAAATTCATTAAATATGCCCATAAATGATGGTAAAATTTCTGAATAAGTACTAAATAGTTTAAGTCTCCAACTAACTGATTCATTGAATAAACTTAAGAGTACAGTTATTAGTACTACTAAAAATAAAGTTATTTTATAAACTAAAAAACTAAATATCCATCACTTATCTCTCTTGAAATTTGTTACCTGTGTATTTTTAGCAGTTCTTGCCAATCTAGAAAGCTCCACTAGATGTTTGGTCAGGATGTCTTTAATGCATTCTCTTTTGGTATTTTCATTCTCCTTTTCAAGCAAGATCTCCAAAACTACAGTGCGCAGAGCCATGATAGGCTCCTGGAAACGGAAGTCACTGTCCTTGAGAAGCTGGGACTGTCTCTGCCATTTCAAATAAATATCGTTCAGTTGTTGAGTAGTAACAGATCTCCCTTTGCTACTCATTCATATACAATGTTCATTTAGCAACCCCTGCAAAAGGTCACACTCCAAAGTTGTT
>WUAM01000098.1:294431-308171 GCA_024336885.1 Actenoides hombroni | reverse complement strand
TGCTGAGTACAGGGGGAGAATCACATCCCTAGTCCTGCTGGCCACACTATTCCTGATACAAGCCAGGATGCCATTGGGCTTCCGGGCCACCTGAGCACACTGGTGGCTCATGTTAAACCAGCTGTCAACCAGCACTCCCGGGTCTCTCTCCACCGGCCTGCTCTCCAGCCACTCCTCCCCGAGTCTGTAGCGCTGCCTGGGGTTATTGTGGCCAAAGTGCAAGACCCTGCACTTGGTCCTGTTGAACTTCATACCATTGGCCTCAGCCCATCAATCCAGCCTGTCCAGGTCCCTCTGCAGTGTCTTCCTACCCTCTGGCAGATCAATACACCCTCTCAATTTGGTGTCACCTGCGAATTTACTGATGGTAGACTCAATTCCCGCATGCAGGTCATCAATAAAGATGTTGAATAGGACTGGGTGTGGTAGCTCAGCTAAAAAGAGCAGTCAGCATTCAAATCCATTTAAGAGGCCCACAAAGTAAGGGCTGTATACTACAGGAAATGTATCCACAATTAGCACATAAATTGTATATGCACAAAAGACAAATTTAAGTTAAAAAACCTTAGAAATTTAGTTGCAGTCCATAAGTATTCTATGCGTGAGTCTTTAATTAAGCCCATAAATCCCCATAACAGTTTTTTAAACATAACTTGTGACTACAAACACATACACACTCTCGGTCTCTCTCTCTAACAGGAGACTATTTGCATACAGTTACCTGGCATCTTTAAGACTGTCATAGAAAGCAGAGAATTCCTTATCTCGTAAAGACTGAAGAGCATCATACAGTGATTCATGGTACCCTGGTCTTCCTGTGTCATCTCTTACAAATAAAATGAAAGTAACATAAAATAAAGTTATATTTCTCAACAAAGAAGTCCATTTTTAGTAGTACATTTTCTGCAATAGATTGCTGTCTTGCACAGTAAAAAAATAATAATGCAACCCTTTACATTTTTAATTAATTTAATACTTTATAAATTCAAGCTGTTCTTTGTTCACAAAGAAAAACCAGTAATTGTCAAAATGTTTGGAATACAGAAAAAGTTCAAGGTTTAATCAAAAATACGACACAAAATCAACTGCACAGTAAAAATGTAATCACTACACATTTCTCATAGTATTATGCTGAAAGATATATATTATGGTATGTATGCAAATTCAGTTCAGAATCAACTATTTTTTACATTTAACTTTAGATATATTTCAAAAAAGGAAAAAATAAAGAAAATCGGAAGGATGAAAAAAACCTCATAGTGTTCAATTTAATTTTCTCTTCTTTGCCCTTTTCACTTTTCCTTCTGCTTCTCCTTGACCCTCCTCTTTCCTGCTGTCTTTTCATCTTACATGTTGTTTTTCTGCTCCTCTATTGAAGCTGAAAAATCTATTTGCCTGAGAGTTTTATAACCAGAGAGGTTTCAACAGACCGTAACTCAAGGACAAAGAGAGCCCATCTATATGAAACTTGTGCTGATTGTTGCATGACATATGCTCTTCAACAGGATACATCTGTGAAATCCTCAAGGTGCTTCTAAACAATGACCTTAAGACAGTGCAGAAGAGAATGAACACACCAAGAATATGTTCCTCAGACCCAACTCTCTTTAAGAGTCCTAGGAGAAAAATCCTCCATTCTCCTCACTACTAAAAGTTAATGAAAGAGTCACTGAACACTCCATCATGTAACTTCTGCTTTTGCCAAAATGTAGCAAATTTTTTGTGTATTCCTCCTAAAATGTGTGATGATGTAGCTGCATTAGGAAGGGGCAGAGTTTACACTCAGTCCTGGCCAGTCATGTGAAATAACTAATGCCAGGTACCCATCATTATACAAAGGAGATTACTCCTTACAAGAGCAGCCATGAATCAACACTGGTGTTTGCTTATCCAGCTCTTGATAACCACTTGTGGCTTATCAAGTTATATTTTTGCCATTAGCTTTTAAGTTAAATATTATAAACGATCCCTTACATGGACTTAAGACACATCTACTATCTGAGTCAAAAATGGAAAATTTAAGTTTATAATTATGGACAATCAAAACGAAGAATAAACAGCATACAGTTTCCTGGGAAAATGATCAGTGATGTGCATACAAAACAGACAGCTCTAAGTGAAAAAGACTGCTTTTCAATTCAACGATTAAGAGAAATTAGGTGACCTGCTTCATAGCAATTATATTCTAATGTCATCTTTTTGCTTGGAAACAAAACCACTGTCTTTCACTTAAAGAACTAGCAATAAAGTAAGTTGGTTTACTTGACAGAAGAGATGTGGCCCCACTGCATATTCCTCCACGCCGCCTGGTAGCGTATTTCCTGTAGTTCCGCACACCACTCAGTGTTCTCATGCTCCAGTCCTTTTAAATACATGGAAAGAGTGTGGCAAAGCCCAAAATTCTGCAAAGCCTGGAATTACCAAAATTACTGAAAGTTGGTTTTACTCCTTAAATAAGCTGAACTGGGTTTTTTTAAAGGCTTTGTTTAACCTTTGGAACCCTAAGTACTTCTAAACTCAGCAGTGCATAGGATTAAAACTTTTGAATAAGACTACAAATCACACTATTGGTACCTGCAACCCCAGAAAAATGGTTTCATTAGTACTGTGGCTGGCATTCTTTGAAAAAAATTTCCATGTTGTGTTTCAAATGAACTACCTCCTCACATTTCTCCATTCCATCATTCCTGGGTAGTAAGGCAAAACTAGTTTTACTTCTTAATGAACTGGCTAGCCTGGTGAAGATTTGAACAAGTTTCCTACAACTCCTAAGATCTTACCTGTTCAAAAACCATAATGACTTTGTAACTGTGATCATTTATCTAGGTTATGTGTGCAGTCATTATGAAGGAGAAACATAATGCAATTTTAGCAATGATATTCAATAATTTGGGGTAGGAAAAAAAAACATGGGGTAGAAATTGGGGTAGGAGAGGAAAATGAAATGAGTGGCAACATAGATAATGCCTATGTTATGTTATCAGAGAACTGGTTTAAACATTTTAGGTTAAAAAAAAGCAACATATTTTTAAGGAATTTAAGGAATCAAAAGACAACAACATCAATTGTATTTAATTATTTAATCAGAAATGCCACAGTTTCAGTAAGATAGCTGCCACAATAAAGAGATTTAAATGAGATGGCAAAAATAACCAATTATGTTACTACTTCTATCCCATCACTTTTGGAGCTGGCCAAATTGTGTATAAAATCTATTTATTTCGAAGTATTTCACAAAATTCATTACCCAAGATAGGGATTACAGGTGTGTGACAAGAGCACCAAACACCTTAATGTTTTCAGGACAACTAGTGAGCTGTACTGTATTATACAGTTTGGACTCCTATGACAATGGGCTGGACTTGATGACCAAAGAGATCTCAGTCCTAAAATGATTTTGCATTTACTACAAATGATCCTCAGTACTACAAATATCAATTTCTACATTCATTTTCTGTTATAAAGTAAAATTACCTCTATTATTCCTGCCTGGCGAGTAGATGGAGAGAGGCTTGCCTCAAGGTCATATGTTACAAGGGCTTTCTCCCATACTGCTTCATGCTCATATGTTCTTATCCTGTCATAAGTTAACAAGAAGTATTCAACTTGAGCTCCTTACTAATAAACAAAAGCAATAACTTTAAAAAACATAAGAATATTAACAAATTGTACCGTGCTAATGGCTGTAACATTCTTCCTCCACCACACCCATAGAGACTGTCAGGTTCTCCAATGCTTCTATATATGTCTATAAGAAGGTCCTAGAACATGCACCATGAAACAAAGAATTACCTCTTGGAACCAGTTCAGGTAAGTTTTATACATATCATGTAAGCTTATCAATACAAATCCTTCCACATAACATGTTGTTATCATTGCTTAATTTTCTTCTATGCTGTATCGGAACCTGCTATCATCACAGGAGGACAAGTTTTGAAGTCTAGCCACCTAACTTCTCTGCTAAGTTATCAAAAAAACATCACTAGGCCTTAGGTGAACTGGTTGAAAAGCAAAAAGCAGCAAGTATTGAATGAGCAGCAGACATACCATCTAAGTAATGCATTTTAAAGATAAGCAAATGCAGTTTTGGAATAATGAACTATGGGAAGAAGTAACTTAGACAAAATCAGATTTTATGTATCTAACAGACTTGTAGGAGAAAATACTGCTTTGGTTTTGATCATTACTACACCACTTGCTGTTTTTTATTGAACATATCTCTCTGATAAACAGGAAAAGTACTTGTCTGGTAGCATCATGAGGTCAGCTCTTTCGGGGAACAAAGTCTGCTTTGCTGAAGCTTAAATTTTCCCAGTTAATTAGTGTTTCAGATGAACAAATATTAAAATTATCTTGCCTGGCAAGGTCACTGAGTTCACTTGGAATTGGCGCATGAGGAGAACTTTATAATACAGTTTTTAAAGTTCACCGAGATCTGTCTTCAGCTCAGATGAAATCTACTGCTAATTGTAATTATATGAGAAGGTTTGCTTTTCAGATTATGAAATGCACACATGTACCTGTAAACTTATGCCAGTTTCTTCTTTACTTTTTTCATTCAAAATAGTAATAGTTGTTCTTTGACTTTCTTCTTCAAATGTCAAACTCTTAGCTGCTTTAAAAGATGACCTAAAAGAAATGTTTCAACAAGTTAAACGAAATTTCATACAAAGGACTGAAGAAATTCTGCAACAACACTTAAGAAGGGACGCAAACACCAAATGCAAGATCAGGCCTGTCATATCCCCAGGTTATTCAAAATGGCTCTCCACCAGAATGCTGAAGTGATCAGCTAAACCAAGAATATCAACATCAAGGGATTTCAACATCAAGGTGGTTTTTCAGACAAAAAAACCCCAAGCCACCTTGTAATATCTAAACTTTTATTAAAACAGATTGCTTTTGTCAAGCCTGAAGCAAGAATACTCTCTTCTGGGAAAGAATAAAAGCAACTACATAATATATATGCTTACAACCATACTTTTGTAATACATTCACTGCCTTAGAGTTATTTGTCACCAAAACAAAGCTACTAAACTAGTTCCATATTTTGATCTTGCTAGACCAGAAGACAAACATAATTGTCCATTACAGAAAAAAACTCCTTCTATAAGGACTATTCAGCTCTGTCCATGCAATTCTGGTCATCGTTCTGTGGTTTCTTTCTCCCCTTGATTCACTTCTGACCACAATTTAATCACTAGCACACTATTAATTATGAGAAATAGAATCTGAAAAGTGTTCCATTTAGAAAATGATATTCAATAAACTTAATATTCAGAAGAATTAGCCTTAGTGAAGTTCCTCTAGAACACACACTACTAACAATACCTTCTGGTTAGAAGTCAAAAATGACACTATTTTGGGTGTGACACAGCTAGCAAACTAGGAAGGTTGGGATCACATTCAAGGACTGGCAGAAATATTTTTCAGGTGAATACACACATCTAAGGAATTTTTTTGAAGTTTTCTTGACTCTTCAAGTAACAAAATACTCCTGGAACACACAAACAATGATCCATTTTACCCAAAATGTCAAGAAACTGCATTCCTCAATCCTTGTACCTTTGCTGCTGTTTGTCTATATTTATCTTGTCTGCGTAGATTTCTGCATAGAGCAAGGCTGTGAAGTGAGCAGCACAAGACTGCGCTGCTATAGCGACCTCAAGATAATTCAGATCTAGCCAGAAGCTGTCATCAAAAACTGTACCTGAAACAGATCTGATAAAATATTTAACACTGCTGTAACAGACATTCTCTCTAACTTTAAGCAAAATAAATTCAATCTAACTATAGAGTCTTCCAAAGGCTAATTTTATCTTAGCCCTCCCAAAACCCACGCCACAAAAAGTATATCAGACAAAATGTTTTTAGAAAACTCCTTCAGGATAGTTAGAACCCTCTAAGGCAAGCCATATAACTTCTGTAACAAATGCAAGCTCACTACTACATCTTCATTCTTTTAACTCTCATGTTCTATACAAGATCCTTCTTCCTTAATCTAGAGTGTCAACAGATCTTAGAACAGCCATAACTAAATGGAAGTAACATTTTTGAAAGCTGTAATTCACCTCTTTTGTCTTCTTAAGTAATCAACAACCGCAAGCATGGATCGTCGAGATACTTTATCCAAACTTCCAAAACTATGGGTTTCTTGATCTGGGATGAATTTTTCAAAAGAAAGAATATAATGAACTTTTGTCATAACACATCCACTTACAAAATAAAAAGGTGTATTTTGTACTCAAGAAAATAGCTCAAAACTTCCTTGGACAGAATTTCCAAAATTAAATTAACAGTTTGTCAAAAAAATGTATTTCCCCTCCTTATATGACATCAGTGACATTACAGTTGTTTATACCTCAATCTTCTCTATCAAATTATCTTTGCATTAATAATTTGTGTGTTCTATTTCTTCTTATAGAATTCAGAAATGATCCAACACTGTTGCACAAGCTCCATACTAGACCTCTACCCTTAGGCTTGAGCCATATAAAAATACTCCAAAGCCACATAAATACCTATTAGTAGCTATATTGTAGATTATTTATAGATTGTGTATGCTTATACAAAAAAAAACCCAAACCACTATCTCCCACACAGGGACACATACTTTAAAAGAATTTGTATTTCCATACCTTGCTTCTGGATTAAAAAAATAATAATAAATTAAGACAGCTAAAGGTTGTGTTCTGGTCATTGGGTTAATAGTTTTTCCACTTTTCTGGACATTTTAAATTTATAAATTACAAGAAGCAAGAAATAGAGAAAGTGTGAGCAAATGTTTGATTACTACTACACTACAGTAAGATGCAGAAGTAGAAACTTCCCCTAAGGAAACTAAAAGCCACATGAAAAAAGAAGTATCGGGGCATTTTGTGTCTTCCAATAGAAATGAATGACACTTACTTTCTATTGCTGCTACCAAAGAGCTTATAGAAGAAACACCAACTCCTCCTTCATAAGTCATCTCCCACATGCTTAACTTTCAAAAGAGACAGAGTACACAGTGGGGACATCTGACTCGGTCTGTAATGCACCGTGATAGTTTGCTCTCCAGGTCCATCCCTGTGTGCTGCACTACTTGCAAATGTAGATGTAGCATCTCACAGGCAGGGCCCATTCTTCTAACACTGCACAATCAATGCCCCAAAGAGATTGCTACTTCCTCTTTCATAATTAAGGTTATGCTTCAGGATTTGTTGAACAACAAACCAAATGACTGTAACAATAACTAAAACCTGTCAGTGTTGTATTCATACTCACTTGCTAACAGGCAGCTTACAGACAGAAAACGAAAACAGTGTCTGGTTTTTCATGGCATCAGATAGGTTCTAAATTCTATGGAGAAATAACTGAATGTGGATTTCGAAAGATTAATTCCACAAAAAGTTAATACTTCTTCTGCAAATTAATAATTTAAACTGTCATACGATTCTGGCCAGACTGACATGCACTAAGTCCAAAATATTCTTCATTTTTACTTTTGTGGATTTGACTTGTCAAGCAGTGGACAATTTACAATTAGGTTTGGATCTCAGGCAAGGACGTGATTGGCATGATGTTCACACTATTTATGCTTTAAATTGCACAGATGGAAAGCTGATTCCTAGAATCACAGAATGTTAGGGGTTGGAAGGAACCTCCGAAGATCATCGAGTCCAACCCCCCTGCCAGAGCAGGACAAAAGGAGTAGATCACTCAGGAGCAGATCACTCAGAAATGCATCCAGACAGGTCTTGAAAGTCTCCAGAGAACTTGCATGTCAAAATGGATCAGTGGGAAGACTCTTGTTCATAAGCACTCAACTCTCTCATGTGTTACTGCTTGGTCTTTGCCACAGTTTGGAACTTGATGGATTGGAATGAAATTTATCTAGGTTTTCTAGGAAGACTTTTCTCCTTGTTTTGATAGGATAAGAGTTTCTCCTTGAAGAAACGGGTAGCCACCAGATGTTTGGGTTTTTTTTTTAATACTGCTGATGTTCTATCATTCCAAATTTGGAATTAATGTATCTTTGCTCTGTTGGTTACTGCATCTCCAGTTTATCTGTAATCTGTAGCACACAGACAATTAGCTTCATCTGAAGAACTCCATTTAAAGCTTCCACATGTCCTTATATTTTGCTCTTATTACCTTAGTAGATCCCTTGCACAGAATCAAAATGTTTGAAGAGGTCTCTATTATTTGCTCATTGGTGTCACTGAACTAACTGTAAGTTTATAAAACTTTGAAAAATCCTTTTATATTTTTCATAGAACATTTTGGGTTACTCTGTACATTTGAGTATAAATTCATGCAGTAGTTTCCCTGGCTACTTACAGGAAGGAAATAGGAAATTGTTAAACCTTTTTGGTCATACAAAGTGGGACAATAATAACAATATCTGGATTGTGGGAACAGCTTGTTAACTGACTTAAAAATGTGAAAGAATACTGCCCTAGTCTTTTGGGCCAGGCTAGTCAGTGTCTATAGAAAGTACCTTAAAATACACTTAGTATCATTAGGTTTATTTACACCACCCTTAGTACAAACTGCAATACTAAGGTTTCCTTTTCCTCTCTGGCAACCTGAAGCTTGCATGTCTTGCCTGTGAAGGGACTGCAAGATATTGTACAGACTCATTCCTTTGGTGATTTGTCACCGAAGCAGGGAGTTGGAAGATGCAGCAGAGTAGCTACTGCACCAAAAAAACATTCACCTAAAGTTACTGTATTTGTTTTAAGTAAGGGAAATGCACAAATAAACACATTATTTCAGCTCCTAAGGGCATGTACCATTCACATAGTCTAATAACGAATATCTTATTTTTGAAACAGATTTCTGTTAACTTCAATGACAATCTAAATGGAAAGGACACCAGCCATATTGACTAGAAGGTGCTTTGTCTTTAATAGAGCTTACTGCATTACTCATACTCAGACGCAGTTCTTTTGGTTACAAATTCCTTTTATTCTGCTGGAATGGAACAGGTCTTCTGAATGTATAGGGAAACCATTATCAACATCAGGCAGAAGCTAAAGCAAGGGTTAGTCTTATTTCCAAGGGGAAAATCAAGGTGAAAAATGTCTTTAATCACTCTGGTTTGATTAACAGAGGAATTTAACTGCCAATTAGTAATTTTAAGAGATAGTCCAAGACTCAGTCTTGCAGCACACAGCATTGGATCAAACCTGAATTCAGCAAGTAACAAACATTATCCAGTTGTGAATAAGGAAAGAAGCTATACAGAAGAAAATACTTGGGTGCTGGCAATGAACAGATTAAAAATTACTGATATTTCCACTGAAAAGGTGAAACAATGGGACAGAAGCTTCTAAAATTCTGTCTGCCTACAAGTGTGCATCATATGTTTGATGTCAGAAGATAATTTTTTTCATAACCAGAATCCCTCTTTCAGCAGAAACAAAAATATGACCTTACCTGAATCAGAATTTGGAGGTGTAGTAGATCTGCTAGATGAGGCACATCTGCAACAGGCTGTAAAAAACTTGTGGATATGAACTGACAAAAGCTTTCTCCAAGATTCATCTGAGTCATGAAGAAGGATATCATGAATCAGGTAGGGAAGCAAAGATTGACACAAGTCTGTCTTCACCTAGAAAACAATCACGCACAGCAGTTGCTAAGGAATACCACCTTCTTTCTCTGGTTGTAAACGAACTGACGACTACTCAAACAAACATGTAATGCTTGAGAAAGAATATGTAATATGAAAAATAGAAACCACTCAATAGGGCTATGCTGGTATTTAGTTAAAGCAGTCACATAAAGCTCATCTCTGTTTACAATTACCTCTCAAATATCATATTTCAAGAGTGTGTTTTACAGGTATCTGCAATATCTGATTATGAATTAGTTAAGAAGTTAAGAAAAAGTAGTAACCTTATTAGTTACTTAATTACTTAAGTAGTAACCTAATAGCAGATATTAGTATTTGCTATCAAGATGAGTAATCACAAATTTTTCATGCACCACGGTGCACATATATACATACATACGGCTAATTTAGCTCACCTCACATAGAGGCTTCATTAACTGAAGAACTTCATTTTGCACACCTCCACTGTCCAGTATTGAACTAGTTAAGCGCTTGATCCAGGTCTCATGACTTTCTCCCAGTGGAATCCACAGGTTTGTGTCATCCAAAGTTTCTAAAGGAGCCTCTGTATCATTAGCAGGTACTACAAAAAACTAGAAGGAAAATACATATATTGCAAATATAAACAAATTCCATGGCATTAAAAGAAAAACAGAATCTGTGTAATCTGCAGAGATTAAAACACATTCAATATTAACTGTGCTTTTATTGATTGATAATATCAATTTTATTCATGCAAATGTAAAGTTTTCCAGAAATTTGAAAGTATTAAAAATAAAATTTTACTGATAACATCAACAAGGACACATCAGACTTCACATTTAGGTTACAAATCAAAAGTTTGAGAATTCGGAAATATCCGAGTTATGGTTAATTATGCATGGTTTTTTCTGAACTATTTTCTACTAAGTTTTTACACCAAATGATACTGGAATCCTGAGAAGGAATGTATTAGATTACCGAGTAGGTAATCAAAAATGGTTTAATAATTAAATAACACAGCTTTCTAATATCAAATTGGATATTTCTTACATGAAGAAGCTGAAAATGCTGAAACAGAGAGGAGAAACACATGTACAAAAGCAATCACATTTGCAATCAGGCTGATGAAAAGTCCAAATTTTGCATTCATCAAAGCCTCTCTCAAAAATATTTTTAAATTTACTTTTTAAAAAATACGTATTTGTATGTTTTCTCTACCCCATGTGCCATATAAATAAGGTAAAACAGAAGAAGTACCTTTTTCCTAGACATTCTGAAAGGCTGTAGATAGATTAACATAGGATCAGCTTTGTTTTTATAAACTTCCCAAAATTCACTGCCAGACTTGGTGGCTAATATGTTTTTCAAACAGGAAACAGCAGCAGCTCTAACATCAATGCTGAAAGAGTAACATACACAATGTCACTCTTACTAATTTCATTCTCATACTGTATTTTCAAATTCATCTTTACAAACATACAAGACAATTCCACAATATAACAACGTGTACATCAAATCAAAAATTTTGCACTAGGATATGCCATTGCATATTTTGGTATAAAGCAAAGCATCAGTCTTTACTCCACATCACAGAAGAGAGACTCTGGCTCAAGTCCAACTAGAGAATTTCTAGGAAACATTTAAGCTTGACTGGATAAGTAATGTAAGCCTTGAAGACACGTGGTTGCATGTTAACAGGTGTAAGTAACACTTTCAGACTGTTACTCCAAGGTGATTTGAACAATACCTTAATGGCTCCTCTTATGCTTTGAATTAAATAAATTAGTATACTCACCAATTATCTGTTAAAGCAGTATTTATTTGAGTTAACATTATGAAGACCCATTGAAGTCTTCTATCTTCAAGTAAGTCCACTGCTTTAGAATCCAGCGCATTTTCAGCACGCTGAAGAGCTATGGTGGAGAAATCCATGGGACCAATTTCTCCCAAGCAACTTCCAACAGCCTCTGCAAATGCAGGCAATTTTAGTCTTATGCACACTGAAACAAGGTCTCACTGATACCAGAGACTTAAACAATTCAATCCTTGTTGGGGACTGACTCTAAAACTGAGCTAACATTGTATTAGGATGACTGTTGTATATGATAAGCTGACAAGTAGAGAATACTTAATCATTCCTAATCAGAAGAACCAACATCTGGTATCCTTTAAACAAGGACACCCTCGAACAATGAGGCCTTGAAGAAGATACTTACCAGGGTGTTTCAGGATGCTTTGTGTGCATTGCTAACTTGGCAAGAAGACTCAAGGTCCATGTATCCTTAGCTGAAGTACCCTCATTACAATACTAAAAATCACACCCATAGGTCAAAAAGACTCTGGCCCAGGTGAAGACCCTTCCCCCTGAGCGTGCGTACTAGAGGAAGTATGGAGTCAGCAGTATTATATTTGTATGTAAGTTACTAACCAACCACTGTAAAGAGGTCATGCTTGGTAAATTACTAAATCTGCTAATTTTGTGTATAAATACAGCATGGATAGTGAGGTTGTGTGTGCATGTAAACAGGAGAGATCCCCCACGCACCCTGCACTGAAATAAATCAATGTAAGCTTTCTAAACTATCATTTGGTTTGGAGAGTTTTCTTAGCTACTATTTTCAGCAACATCACCATAAAAAGTTGCAATTAATATAAACTACTTTTAGAACTGAGATTATTTTTATGGGGTAAAAAGTTGCAAATATTTATAATCACTTGAGGAGCTTTATGATTAAAATTACGTGTATACAAATTTTGCAGCTTGAGACAAATAATACAGTTACATTTTCTAATTTTCTAGGAGTGCCTATGGCTCTGGATTTTGCAGTTTAAATCAGATATGGATTTTATTTTTGCTTGAGTCAGAAACAGGTATGTGCAAAAGATCTGAATCACAGCCACTAGCTAACACTCATTTTCATTCTGCAAGGGTACTATAAATACAAACAGTAGCCTGGGAACACAAACAGTAACCTGTAAACACAGTAAGAATTAACCTACAATTTACATAAAATTATGCATCATTTGCTTTCTAGGCAAAATATTTTATAATTACATAACACATCTACATACAAGAAAAAAAAAAAACCAAAACAAAATGGACTTTGAAAATAGTTTTTAAAAAGGGATGTTAATGTTTGTCAGAAAGAACTTTAAATCTATTTCCCTGCTCCTTCCTTCATATTCAGCATGTGTCTTAAAATGTTTCCACTTTCTATAACTTTGTTTTAACCACCAGAGCAAATAAAGAACAGACTGAAGATATATGTGTTGTGTTTTGAACTAAATTTAACAAATTATCTAAGAAAACACAACGCAGAAAAGGCTGAAACAGCCTGCAGAGGTGCTGAAGAATGTATGGCACTGAAGTTAATGTGAGCTTCAACTGCTCAGCATTTTTAATTATCAGTTACTAGGCTTTTAGACAAATAAAAATATATATTAAGGAAAATGTTCTCATTACTTGTGTTTCTGTCTAGTTTAGACCTCTAATTTCAGTAAACATCACCTTCATGGAGATACTTGGGGAAAAGGGGATTTGGATTTTAGCTCTGGTGCTTTAGATCAAACATCAATCAGGTGCTCAATGTAAATGGTGTGAATAATTTTAATAATAGAGAAGAGGCTTTAAGATGGAGAACAACTATTTTAATTTCCACTAAGACATGCCTTTCAAATTTTCAGCTAAGTTCTCTTCAGTTTTTCTTACTATTTTTCAACTTAATGAAGTGACCCATACAACAGCAGATGTTTATTAGGAGTATAGAAGAGACCATGGTCTAAACCAATGCCAAGTACTTAGTCAAAGCTGTAAAATACAGTGACTGAAAGAAGACATATCATCCATTTTAACACTCCTGATGGCTACCTCTGGCAGAAAATGCAAAATAGTAGTGGGAAGCAATGTTGAGAACAACCAGAGTTTCAACTCTGGACTTGCCATGACAGCCCTAGGATGCCTGTGGGATTAATTAACTTACCCAGCACGGCTTTTGCACCCGTATGGTTAACTGCCATCTTGGACAGCTGCAGTAAGCTCACCACCAATTTCACTACTACAGATTCTTCTGGCTTTTCTATCATTCAGAAAAAAAATAACCCCCCAAAATGTCATTGTGTATTTGTAATGGGAACATATTAGAAGAAAACACTGCTTT
>WUAM01000098.1:267137-292850 GCA_024336885.1 Actenoides hombroni | reverse complement strand
AAATAAAGGCTTCAAGTATAGAAGTGGCTCTTAGCAGTCCACAATGTGGATATTTATAAATACAAAACAGGAATGGAGACCGACAAATATCCCAGTGTCTGAAACTGGCAATAAAAAGAAGATCCAATTTAAATCCTTCTCAACTATACCTACAGCTAGAAAATTGTTTTTCCTTTGAAATTTTGCATTACAAAAACCACTGTGCCATGAGATATATTTCAAAAAGTAATTACCTCCAAAAGAGAATATGGTCCTTTACTGTATTTTATTTTCTGCTGAGTTGCTCGCAGATCTTTAAAAGCAGGATAATCAGGAAAAGGATCTAAGCATTTGATTGCTTGGTACAGATTTTCATTATCCTTATTATCTATCACCAGATACTTCAACAAGCTTAAAACCTGAGCAAAAAAGAGTAAATTAAAAACAGAAAAGACAGAGAAACATTTTTGAGCCGTATTTCTTATTCAGGTTATAAAGTCTGTGTTTCTCCTAGTTCCATTAAACTGAGAACTCTATTAAAAACCAATAAGATAATTTACTTACACTGTTAAAAATTAGCAAATGTTTAGAGGCTTGGGGAAATCACAGACATACTCTGAAATGGTGATGGATTTTTGCTACTTCCCCTCCCAGACAGTCATCAAAACTTTTGTTATCACAGCCTGTGGTTTTATCTGTTGTTTGATGAAGCCAATTTCAGATACTGGCAAATACAATCATTGCAATATTGGCAATGATTTAGCAAAACACTGCACCCAAGCAGTCCTTCTGATGTTACTAAGTAAAGTGCCAGTAATTTGAAATCCAGACAAATGCCTAAATATAATAATTTACTGGCCAATTCACTGAACACTGGCAGAACTTGTTTTAGAACAGACCTACAATTTAAGTAAATGCTTGCTAAAGGCATGCCATACTTTCTTTGCAAAAATGCTGCTTTTATGCTTTCCTTTAACAAATTAATGCAGTTGGCTATTCAATCCAGGCAGCTTTGAGTAGTCCACAATCTAAATGCCGAGGCTTTTATTTTTACCTGAAAAATTACTAACTAGCCTCTGTTCAATTGTAGCAGAAAAATCAAGAAAAGAAATTGAAAAGTGATCACAAGTGAAGGACTTCCCTGCAGGGAAGTTTCATGTTTGGTATCAGTTCAAATTCAGAGAAATTTCTGCCCTCCCCACTTCATTTATGTCCAGGGATGCCCTGACATGTTGCCTTTGCAGTTGTACATGTACAATTGTTTGCATAGACAAAAATCTGATCCTGATAATTAAGCTGGAAAAAAGATTTCCAGTTTACTTTCAGCTGAATCAGCATAGCCCTCCAGCTGAACTGGAAGTACAAGGAGGAGGACAACATAGGGCTACACTGCAACCACGGCTGTGCATATGGTACCATGGGATCAGATCGAGTCAGCAGGCAACCATGACGACTGGAAACTGCTTCATTTCCCTTTTAAGGTCTATGTGCTACTTTTATTTTTAATGATAATTTGTTAAATACATAGCTGAACTACATCTTTGTCCTCTAGACACCTTTCCTTTCCAAAGGTCTTAATTGTATTTCTTGTGAAATCATCCACAGAGCTTTGTGGGTAACTGCTTGGCTATTCGATGTGCTTGTACTGATTAGGCTGCCATCACCAGTAGTTTATCAACCCTTATGTTGTCTCTATCTTTTCCTTAGTGGTATGACTGATTTGGTGTCTCTAGTCAACTAAGGTAACAATTTTTCTGAAACTTACCCTGAAGGTTTTAAACCTCTTTCAGATTTGGCCGAAAAAGGCACACAGATTCAAAGCAGACATAAAAGACATTACAAAAGCTCTTTAAGAAACCTGATTTTTTTATAGACTAAATAATGAGAGAATTAGAAAGGAAGTGACACAGTTACCTCAGCAATTATGACACAATTACATCTCAATACAAATACATGTTTAAAGCTGTAGGAATTAAATAAGGAACACAATTATTTGTCAAAATAGAAGTACCAAAAGTAAAGACACATTAACATTAATTAAAAAAATAAAGGTATAGTGTTACATCCCAAATAAGTTGGGTTTTTTTGAATACAAATCTACAACACATAGAAAAAAGGAATTAAAATTGAAGATAAGCATAGATAAAGCTTTAATGACAATGAACATGGCCTAAAAAGCTAACAGATAAGGACTAAGCAGCAACTCAAAACTACCTGTTCCTGAATCTCAGGCTGGTCCATGGCAAGAGGTATTAGGGTTCCTACAATAACATGAAGGTGGCTCTCTAGAGCATCCTTGCAACACGTAACCGCTGTGTGGCAAACGTGATGAAGAAGATCACAACAGAGCGAAAAGCTGCGCATGGATATTTCTCTGATAATCACAGGTCTGTCACAGGAAACAAAAAAGTGAAATTAAAGAAATGCAGATTATCATTGTCTTAAGTGTTAACCTATTACACAACAGGGAAGAAAATGGGAAAAATAAATAAACTTTATAGGAGGAACTGATTCTAAACTTTAAAATTTATCAACTCAATCAGCTCTAAGCATTTAGCTCAGCAGACACAGAAGAAATAAAACACAGAATTTGACTGTTCGTTTTAAAAAAATGGAGTAAAAAGCTTAAGGAAAAACACATTACAAAAAGGAAAAGAAGTCCAAAATCAATCCAAAATGAATTTTAGATTATTATTTGCTAGAACAACGCTGACGGAAACAGATCAAAGTGGAAAACATGCTCTGTGAACCCTCTTCTCTCCCCCATAACCATTATTTAAAAACAAACAAACAATTTAGGTTACAAAGGACACCTGGGAATTACCTAATCTAGCTTCCTGCCTGAAGCAGGGTCAGCTTCAAAGTCAGATCAGGTTCTTTGTTGAGCTGAATTCTGACATATTCCTTGGATGGAGAATAGCCCTCCTGAGCAACCTGCTCCAGTATTTGACTGTTCTCACTGCAAAAATCTTCCCTTACATCCAACCAGAATTTCTAGAAAATATCTGGCTTTACCTTCTCTACAAGGTATCTTTCCCTCCGGAAACTAGAGAACAGCAATCAGATCAACTCCACTTATTCTCTCCGGGATCTTCCACTCAACCCATCCTAATCTGACATTATCTCTCATATACTAGTAGGAGTGGTCCCACACTGGACACAATGGTCCTACTGAAGCTTCATAAGACACAGAGGGAAATGATTACTTCCTTCAATTGCTGGCTACCTTCTTGCCAGCACAGCTCAGTACATGGTCACCCTTCAGTGATTAAAGTCACGCTGCTGACTCATCCAGGTTGTCCTCCAAGACTCCTGGGTCCTCTTCTACAAAGGTACTTTCTAGCCAGTCAGCTTCCAAACCTGCAGTCATGCATGGGGTATTCCCACCACAGGTGAAAGACTTAAGGGCTGTCTTTGTTCAACTTCACAATGCACCTCTTGTCCCACTCCTACAGCTAGATGATGGCCCTCTGAATAGCAGCCCTGCCATCCAGTTCATCAACTGCCCCTGTCCCAGTTCAGTGTTGACTGCAATACTAAGTCTTATAACAAGTCCATTTATCATAAAATCCACACTTCTCTTCAATATTTCAGGGTATGAAATACTTCCAACAAGCAAAGCAATCAACTTGCACTTAAACTCAGTGACATTTAGGCAAGTAACTGTCTTGGAAATCCAAAGCTAAACCTTAAGTAAGAAAATATCTCCAGTCCTTATGAAAGATAAGAACCTCTATTTGAATTTTAAGCCTGATGAAATACCAGTTTTCTCAATCTAAAGACAAGCTAAGATAACATATACCGATTCTTACTCATTTTGTTACTTATTGGTGACAATGTAAATGTCAATACTCTATCAACTCAGTAAGTATATTTGACATGTGCCTACTTTGCACTTAACTCCACAATTTGAATTTTTCTCCCATATTCTTTAAATTCCCAAACACCCTTCCTGTCATCAGAATCTCCCAAGACTTCTTATTTCTACAACTTGATAGCTTATTACAGATACAAAATTCTGCAGTACAGTGAACATTTAAACACCAGGATAGCACAAAACATTTCATATTTTAGTAAGAGTTCTAAATTTAAATTGCAAAATTATCAAAGAAAGGCAACTTAATTTTTTCTTTCAGCAAATTTCAATTATTTCTACAAATGAATTAACATCTACTAGCGATACTGAAATGTAAGCCTACGAGAACAAGGGAGCACAGGCAGGAAGAGTAAGATGTAATTATTGTATTTACCTGCTATTGATGTGGTGAATCAGGGTGTAAATTAAATCTCTGAGAACAAAAGCCCATGCTCCTCCTAAACCATCTTTTATCTCTTTAAGTAGCAGATTAACAAACAAGTGATAAATGATAAGAACTCTGTGTTTCTTGTAAATGTTGTTTGTATCTGATGCATGCTTACAAAGGGCAAGAAGGATTTTCTGGAATGAATCCTAAAAATTGAGTAAGTTATGAGTGAAAAAATAATTCATAATGCCAATACAGATGAACTTGATATCAAGAAAAAAGTTAAGCATTATATGTTTTGTTTTGGTTTTTTTTGTAGAGGACACGGACAAAAATGCTTTATTATTTTTACTGCTTTAAACAAACAAAAAGACCTACATAGAAACCATTTCTCCAAACAGGACTACAAGCCCCATACCTCCCAATTCCCACCCCCATGAGAAAGGTTACGCACCTTTTTCAGAAAACCAAACAATTACAGCAGTTTTCACCAACAGAAAAAACATCAGATAAAAACCATTAAAACATCAGGTAGTGCTACTATATATAGTCTTTCAAACAACGTTCATACACACAACATGCATTATTTCACAGAATACAGATCTAACTTAAAACTGCACAACTTCAAAAAAAAAAAAGCAACTATCTTAAAGTACTAGGCAGGTTGCATTACATTTTAAAGATTTTATTCCACTGGCTGGCAATATTCACGTCTATACTCAAAGGAGTTAAGACAAACGTGGTCCAGAAAATGTTAGGATTTTTATTGTTTTTAGATTATTTATGGTCAGGCAAAGTAAGTTGTTGACAACATATGCAATAAAAGAGCAAAACTTTGAAATTATATATTTCTAAGCAATGATGTTACAAGACAGTAAAATGTTAATGATTTATTGCAAGGGCTGCATAATTTTATATGTCTCCGTATTTGCACTTCACAGCTGAAAATCAAATGTCTGAAATACCACAGAACATAAAATTTCACACTGTCAGTAAGGGAAGCAAACAATAATATCTTAATTGTAGATAGTATTTAGATAAAATCATCCAAGTATCATCATATTAGAATGTTCTTCAGATACATGCTGAAGAAGTAAATTGCATTTAAATTGAGTCTCACACAGATTTCTCCAATCTTTAAAATAATGCTCTCTGTTTATACATTATTTTATATGTATTATATAATGCATGTAATAGTTCAAGCATGTAATTTTTGAGAGGTTACTGGTCCCTGAAATTAGGACTCCTTCTATTTCAGAAGGCAAACAGAAGAACAGGAAGGTTTGAAAGCTTGTATTTTTTCTTCACATATACATGATGAAAATGTCTAATTAAATGAAAATGTACCTATTTAAGAAATTTTATATTCTACAGAAAAAGTAAATCATCATTACATACTTACAGGGCTTTTAGATAGAATGGCTACGAGACTTTTTAATTTGCTTTTATGACAATTGCTAATATATTCCAAGGTTGCCTTAATCATGTAAGATGGGAAATGAGGAGGATTAGGAGCAGGATCCAGTTCCCTAAATGAATAAAAAAGAGATTTATTTTTTTTTCCCCCCACCCAAATCAATCCCCATGTATTACATGAAGTAGGTCTCATTGATTAAACACATAACTCTTAAGAAATCTTTCTGCTTTCAGTAAGTAAGTAGCAATAAGAGCATCCAGCAGAGTAACAACTTTTTTAGCTGCCTGCTGTCTCTCTATGGCAGCTTTCTAAGTTGTACTTTCTTAACAATCTTTTATTATTTTTGAAAGATTATATTGCTAAAATCCCACATTTTTCTTATCTAAGCTGCTTCTATAGGAGTCTAATTGCAAATCATTCTGCACTTCGCAATTATGGGAACAATGTGGTTGAGAAAAGAGTAAGCATGAATTTCTCAACTATAAAAAAAAAAGGGTAGCCAACTTTTCTAAGACCTCAAAAAAAAACCAACAAAAAAACCCCATCATGATAGAAACAAAACAGCAACATCTAAGTTGCATCACTCTTATTCTTACCCTTCCTTTCTTGGAAAGAAAAATTTTGGCTACGAGCAGACACCACAGTCTCTGATAGATCATTATTAATAGAGAATAAACCAACTTAATTCTCAACTTCAAGGCCACCTCCTCTTATTCCTAAAGGGCACATTTTAATGCACAATGTTATATAAACACACTCAATGTTTAGACAATCTATAAACAAATACCTTATATATTTACTTAGAGAAGCTCCTTCTGCAGTAGTATCAAGTGGTTCATGTAAAGTCATCAATAGTTCCACCACAATCTCTGGTAAGTTATTATGAGATAAATTGTCAATTTGCTAGAAGAAAAATAGTGGTTTAGTATGAAAAAAAAATTTTAGATAAAATAATTTAACATTCTGAAAAAAAAAAATAAATTTCCTGTCTGGATTCTTTATTTGTTCAATTCTTCATGACATAAAATTTATTTAGAAATTAAGCCTGATTAAGTCTTATCTATGCCTCTCACAGGTAGAACAATTTACTTTCCTACAGTATCTGGAAAAAAAAGTTTACTTTTACTACTAGTCCTGAATACAGAGTCTGCCCCTGGAGAAGATGACTCATAAATCATTAACAAAATATTTTAAGAGGAAAACATTTCTTACTTAAGCAGATATATGACAGGGAAAGTCAGGGTTGTATAATGAATGGCAATTTTTTTTTATATTACATTCTGAAAAAATACATACTTCAAGTCAACTGTCTGCTTGAAAGTTTCTATTGAATAGCTACTTGAAAACCTTAGGACAAAAATTTGGCTAGCTATTAAAGTAATCATTTTGTATCTATAAATGTGAACTATTTACATGTATATAAAAGTTTCTTACAGATCTCTTAAATACCATAGAATTCAATTTACATATTTAAAACAGATACCTGTTTTCCTAAGCAGTTTTCATCCTTAAGCATGTCGTAGACATTAGAAGCCGTATTTCTTTGCTCTGATACTTCACTCTTTCCATGGCTTTGACAGGCAAAATAGGGGAGGATATTCACAAGTATCTTTGGAAAACAGTCTGCTAGAACCTGCTTCCAGTCTTTTTCAATCTTGTTGGCAAGTGATTTCACATCTTCAAATTGACTTCTAATCACCAGATGTGGAACCAAAACTTTATAACAAGACCTACATGTAATAAATAAATTTCCAGAAATTACTTGAATTGTTGGTTTGTTTTCATTTTAAATCTCAAGCATAATATAAGAAATACCACTCCTATACTGCATAATTAAATTTATAATTATTGTTTAGCTACCACGATACAAAAAAAATCTTATCAACATAAATGCAAGATACTTGAAATACAGTTTAAATGCTCTGATGCATTACAAAATTTAGAAATTTGAAACTGTGTCAAACTGTAAATAAATATAAATAAATTGCTTTCATATAGCAAACTTACCTATAGAATTCCTCCAGGCTAGTATAGTTCAGAAGAACATAAGGAAAAGCAGACAGGCTATATCCACGGTCATTTATTTTCAGCCACTCCATCACCAAATAGTCTAAATGTGATGTCATGAAGTCTTCTATACTTTTATAGCCAAAAACGTCTGATACTTTTTTCAAAACCTGTGCATGAAATAAGATTACAGAACTCGTGTACAGAGTACATGATACTTGGGCAAACTGACAGTACTACACCTCCACGTGTCAACCCTCCCCAGCACCCCATTTGTTTAACTCAGCTCCCATTTAGCATAAGCCATTTTTTAATTATTTGTATTGCCATATCCCGAAAGAGTGTAATCAAGGCACTACAACTAACTTGTATGATAGTGTAAAAACAAGAGGAAATGAATAGAAAGTTATTTCAGTATGCCCACGTGAACTTCAAAATAAAAGTCCATGAGATACATACCATCTTCCAATACATTCATGTGACCTATTTTGCATGTTGGAAAACTTACTTTACTTCCACTGGGTAGAAAGATTTTTTTTTAAAGTGAGATCTGCAATCTTCAATGTGTAAAACTATTCACATTTCAGATTTGTGCTTTTAACATACAAGATTTACTATTAAAATTGCCTTTTATGATGTCATTATTTCTATGTAGGTCATCAAATATAAATTCATTCAGACATTTGAGTCCCACGTTAGTCATGTTTTTTACAAAATTTAACATCTTTCAATAGTGACAAAATCATTTTGTACCATTCCAATTTTAACCTAGCCTTCATTTATAATCTAAATATAAAATGGAGTTTTGCACTTGCCTTTTTCACCAGGTGAGGTTCCAATCCATTCTCTTTCACAGACTGGCAAATAGCAAACAAAGCTTGCTTTTCACAGACAGGACTGCAGCACAGAACCATGGTTATAAGCATCAGCAAAACTGCTTTTCCATTACACTGTTTGTCCAAAAGATCTTCGGGACTTGCATCACCCCCGACCTTCAATAAGAATTAATGAAACACTTGTACAAATATTGTGATAAAACAATCTCCTAATTAGGAAGTGAACATAAGTAATTTAAAATTAACGGCACTGACATAAACACTGCTGAAAATCTTGCTGTTGTTGCTTGAAAATTACTTTCCCCAGCTGTCTGCTCCACTCCTCAATCAGAAGTTACTGCCTCCAGCATGCCAGTACACACCCCAATACCTCATACACCTCAGTTCACGTTAAAGTATCAGCAGTGTAAACAGAGACAATGCACTTAAAGAAATGATGGAGGCATTGACAAGACATGTCTCCTTTTTGCTCCTCCCTGATGCATACAGGAAAGAACTGCCTTGTAAATCTAATGCAGCTCTCCCCCGTTCAGGTGTGGTGTTGACAAGTGAAGAATATTGAATAAAAGTAACAAGAAACTTCAAAGAAAGGGCAGAAGCTAACAGACTACAGAAAGCTGAGGTGACAGAACAGGGAGCCAAGGCGACAGAAATAAAACGAGATGACAAAGAGTTGGAGGTGACAGTACAGAGAGATGAAGTGAGAACACAGAGAGGTGAGGCCTCAGTAACAAGCCAAAGCTACAAGAGAGCAGGCAAAGCAAACAGAGAGAAAATGACGCAGAGAAATGACATGCAGATAGATGATAGTGAGAAGGAAAAAACATGGAGAATTTTGATGATGTAGATGACTTAGAATGGCAGCAAGGAAGGAGGAAATGTAAAAGACACTTGTTAGAAAAATTAACAGTTAAAGAAATTACACAGCAATATACATGACTGCAGTTCCAGTCACTGCACTGAAGTAAAACTTTTCATTCACTTGAACTTTCTTCTGAATAGTTTAATTTTTTAAACAAAGTTTGTTTTAGTGAAAACTACTGCTTTAATACCACTGGAAACACGACCTTACTGGAATTTACAAATTTGGTTTTATACTATGTAAACACATAATTGAAATTTACATTGCCTCTTATTCACTGTGTTTATGTTGTCTAGAATATTGAGGCTCTGTTTTTCTTGGATTCTAAAGTGTTACAGCACTGAAACCTGAAAGAAGAAATACTATGACACAGAAAAGCAGTCTGGAATACAGTGTGAAGAAGTTTACAAACTTCTAATGTGGGCAAAACAGCAACTGACTGGATGTGTAAGGAATTTCCTGACTACCACCTTGTTTCACCACCTCAGATTATCAGAGGTCCAAAAGAATTTATGTTCTTGGAAAACTAAACATGATCATTTCAAAAGTCATCTTATTCATAAGAAGAAAATTAGGCAAAACTAATGACTAGATGTTGGTACCAGGTTTCTCATTCCTTCCTGAACTCTGAGATATGCGTTCTCAAAAGCCTTTTGCTGGAGCTTCAAGGGAAGAGGTTTTGACATTCCAGAAGAATCTCTCTGTTTCACGTCTTGAAACAAACTTCAAAAAAAGAACAATAATTATTAATATAACATAGAGTCTACACAATTACTGCATATTGTGCCTATCAAATTTTCTGGTTTTCTGAATATCATTATTTTCTTCGTAACTTTTTTGTACAGCAGTCTTTCCTTCCTCTCCCTCAAAAATTATCAACAACACTAAGAATATCCATAGGGGCAAAATGGCAGAGAATAGCCTGGAAACATAAAATTTTCCCAATATCTGCCAATGCAGGAAGCCAAACTTCAACGGTTCATCATAATGGAACATTTCATGTCATGAATTATTTTGGAAATACATTTATTGAACAGATGCATATGTAAAAAGTTTCTCAAATAATTAATTTTTTTAGGTAAAGGCCCAATGTACTTTGCTCTTTGCAACAAAAATGGGAAAACCACAGTAGATTGGACCATTAGCCTTTTTTAAGTGTCTAATAGCAAATACCTAAGAAAGATTACTGTATTTTTGCTTTGTAAATAGTTCCTTGAATATAACAGGTGACTTAAGCAGATCATGAGTTAGAAGAGGTGACCATATTTAGTATCCTTCAATGATTTCCTCTTTTGTGAATTTGTTGCTTTTTGAACCCCTGTGACATCCACAGTTGAAAGCAGGAGGATAACACTCAGGATAACTGAATATTGCATGAAGAAGTGAATCATATTTTCTTAGAATCTTGAATCTGTTAGCTTCACTTGATGTCCTCTAGTCTTTAAACTGGAAAGGACTGACAATCCTCACTTTGTTCCACTCCAGATTTTGTAGAGTTATAACTCCTGCAATTCAACTCTTTTTGTGCTGAAGGGCTCCCGTTTTCTGTGTGTAAATAGCTGTGCATAAAGTGTTTCATACTTGTGAACATCCCTCCACTGTTCCTATCCCAGTTCAACTACATCTTTTTTTGATGTATTGAGAAAGAACCGCATACAGTATTCAAAGCACAAAAGCCTTTGAAAAAGCTTTTGTTATACAATGTATCTAATCTATTTCTAGAGAATAAACAATTTCCTAATCAAATTCTGCATAATAAATTTAGTGCAAAATTTACTATCATATACAGTTTTATTTATATATGTTATTTATCCCTCTCTCTCACATTGCTAAATAATTGAAATGTAGACAAGATTGAACAACTTAATCAAAATAACTTGGTAGGCTTTTATATTCCATCAGGATTAAAGCCCCAGAAGTACTAAAAGGAGAAGCCAACTGCATGTTACTTCTGCTGCTGTGTAAGTGAAATTAACCATTATTCTTACAAACAGAAAAAAGATTTACATTATCACCTGGCAATCGACTTTGCAGCAAGCATGCGAACTTGATGGTGACTATCTGCAAGAAAATGTGGGAAAGCATCACTCACAGGTAGATCTTCATTTCTCACATTAAGTATCGCCCACTGGCAATGAGGATCAGCCTGAAGAAAATAAATATTGTGGTTGAAAATATACAGAAGATCTACAATGGAATATACACTGATGTATGTAAAAGATGTTTAGATACCGTTTTTAAGTATGCCTTAAGTGTCTACTTAACATGCTGATGAATGTCATAAAATCTGAGATTACCTCAAGCAGGGCTTTCATGCAGTTTAAAAGGGCCACTCTTACTGTTGCTGTGCATTTCCCTCCTTGAGCTAAATGCCTAAAATAAGGAAGACTTGAATAAACGACAAAGTTGGCAGCAATTTTGAAAACAATTCTAACAAGTTAGTATCTGCTCCATACAGTTCATTCTTGTATGCTCAATGGGCATGCTTGGGAGCATTCGATGGTTTTATTGATAACCTATGATTATAAACAAGATTCACTTTTGACTGCTGAAGTTATCAATTGTTATAATAACATATCCAATTCAGAGTACAATCAGTCTTTGTTAATATAAACCCGAGTAGCGTTTACTGTTCTGATAGTACCTTAAGGATGGTATGATTCTTTGCTAGAATCATGACACAGAAAGAAAACTGGAAAGTTAAATGCTGGATAAAGATATCACAGAATACCAACAGCATGACCCACAACAGCACTACAGTCTTTACACTCATAGCAAAGTTATAATTATATGCCCAACAGAATTTTGCATTAAATAGATAAAACTTACCAAAAGGCTCCAACAACTTGCAAAAATTGCCCTTGGGCATGCTCTGTCTCTTCAGCATGTGTGTTGGACTGGGCCAACCCTACTGCTACAGGAAGCAAATTATTTAGAATTACTTTACAAACTTCTTGATCTCGACGGTACAAAGAACACACATCACTGAAAGAAAGAAATAAAGAAAAAACCATCTTGAAACAGTAAACAGCCCCTAAATCCTCTACCTGTTGAACTAAGATAACTCTAATATATGCTGAATAGTTTCTCTCTTACGAAAGGGGCCTAAGAAGCATACAAACATCGTCTTCAGGCAAGAGGTGTTCTTCAGCAGGGAGTTCCTTCAAAAGCACCAAGTACTGGGGAATAAAAAAAAGAACCACAAAGGAAAATAATTAAGAAAATAAGTAGGGAAAAAAAAAGGAAAACAAATGATATATAAATATAAAACATTTTCAGTAACTCATACATGAAACCATTCGGCAAGGATACCTATTGTCAGCTCTTGTATGTTACACTGACCATCTTTTAATGCAAAGACTGTCATACAGTAATACGGCTCATGACATTTTTAGTTTCCACAGTCAAAAATACTTTCTTTGTAAACTAAAACACAGATACTATTTTACTACAGAGACGTTATCTAGCTATTTAAACAAATAATTAATGATAAAGGCAAGATGTTTACAGTTCTCGGCTATTTATTTTCTGGCTTATAAATTCTAACTACTCTTTTCCTAACAACAACATACCTTAAAAAAGTAAAAGTAGCCATTTCAATGTTTTCTCTGCCAAGAGAAAGACAGTAATATACCATTGACAAGAATAAAGACATTGAAAAACAGTAAATACAGAGGTGGGTCTGTTGTAAAAAAAAAAAAAACAACTCACACTCACCATGTGCAGATGCAGTGGTTTAGCACTATCAAAGACACTGCGATCAGTCAGCTTTAACAGCTTCCTTTGTATATCAGGGGCTCGGAAGCTCACTGTCTGATTTTGGGCTGTGGTTACACAAATACATAAGAACCTCAGAATTTCGAGGAGAAGTAAATCCTGCTTTGTCAACTGTTCTTCAGCTAAGGGGCTCAAAGCACCTGAAAATAAGATTTTCATGTAAGAAATGCTTCTCCAAGGACAATAAAAAAGTTGGTAACGTTTTAGGTCTTTATAAAACTAACAAGTTCTCAGAACAGACAGAGAACTAGCAACCTTTAAGTTTGTTACTGCATCAGTAACCACTTCTTGAGCATGTTTCCTGCTTCTAAAAATGTGTCTCTGAAATGGAGGCTTTTAATTTTATGTGCCCATACATATGGCTCATTTCTCCATCAAGGTTACAACGAACTCAGCAGAACCATCTGCAGCTGTGTTCTTTTGTGTTAACTATAACTTAGGATATATTTTAAACTATAGATTCAAAGCTTCCCAAAAACTGAAATGATGACAGTTACTACTACATTAATATCCTCATGAAAATGTCAATTATAACCTAGATGAAATAGTTACAAATGCCATTTCCCTGTCACATTGACATTACACTCTTGTAACTTTCTGCAATTGCAAAGTTTATTTATTAGAATTATTTATCAGATGGTTGGAGAAGTTACTTCTAAAGACACTATTTAAGAAGATGGGGAGAACAGAGCAGCTGTTGTTTGTGGCATTAATATAATATCCTGATTTCCTTCTCATTCAGTAATAAGCAGAAGATATAGTCCTGATTTAAAAATATGATATGCACCATTTAAGAAAGAAATTGAAACAAAAAGAACATTAGTACTTGTAGCTCCTAACAGGAAAAAACAGACAGGTTCATGCTCCCATCCCTCTGCAGGTCTAGAGATACAAGAAAGCTAACCTTGTAAAGAATTATTGATCAGGAAAAGGAAAAAAGTTAAATAGGACTACTTTTAAGAAAATGAAGCACTGTCTAATGACCGAGACAGATATCCTACAGACACACTTTCTAGTCTCTTATTTGCCAGAACTTCTGCCTGACTTTGAACAAGTTAGCTAGCTTCTCTGTTTGGATTTTACTATTGATAAAATAAAAACTAAACTTCTTTCCAAATGAGCTGGAACACTTCATTACCATCTTTAAAACACTAATGAAGTACAAAAAATTATTATTGTTTAGAAGGTACTTGGTTCAACCATAACCTGCTTCAACTCTTCATGAAGCAGCACAATTTTGTATCTCACTGTCTTTCAAGTGAAGAGCAGTCTGTGAAAACAAGCTTTTGCAGACACTTTTGGACAGAGAGAAGACTTACCTGTTGTATTTTGCATTTCACCAGATTCATTTGTATCACTGATGTCAGTCACTGAATGATCGTCAAATAGATCATCAGATACTGTGTTATCTGCTTCCATTATACTCTCCTCAGGATCACTGCCTATTAGATCCACTTCTCCCAGTTCACCTGGTTTTCCAGTAAACGTCATCTGACAAAAACATCACATGCTTTTAAAGTTGGCTTTTAAGGACAGGGGAAACATGACAGGCGTAATACAAGGAAAGACACTACAGTCTCCCAGTGAAGTAGAATGGGTGAAGACAGTAAGGGCTACACTGAATCGATGAATTTAATCCTTTGTGTTAAACCTGTCTTCTACACATGTGAATTGTTTGATTTTAAATATTCTCTTCAGGATACAACCTTCCTAAGATGGATACTACTCTCTCTGTTTTACATGGTGCCAAGGACATTGTTAGTATCAAAAAAACAATTCTCTCTACAAGACTCATGCTTCTCACTATACTTCATAATTACAGAGAAATGAAAGGCAGGCATACGACCTTTTTGAGGGTGTGCTGATTACTACTTTCCCTACCAGATGACAAGTTTACAGAAGGTAAGACTCTCAGCTTCTCCTCACCTGAAAAAACAAAAGGATTTTGCCTACCTCAACCTGCCTACAGAACAATGTGCCAAAGAGAGAAGTTTTATGAGTTGTGCTAAACACAGTGACATGCCACCCAATAGGTGGCAATCACTCTTCTCAGTGAGTCATTTACAGTTAGAATATTTAATATCAGTACAGTAAACACCTTTAAAGTGTTTTAAGACACGTAAGTCCATCAAACTACAAGATAAAAAGAAGCCTTTAAAACTATACAAGTGCATTAAAGTTAAATGTCATGTGTTACAGAAATTATTTCTGTGGCATAAAATCTGTATGTACTTTTTTTCCAATAAAAATAATTTCTAATAAACAAAATAACATAATTTGTTTTTTTCATGTAAGCTGGCATGCTAACCTTGATCAAATGTTATCCATCTGCTCTCATTTCCCCCACACATCTGTGTTCAAATGCTAGATAGAAATGTTTCCAGTTAGGAATTCTCTATAAATCTCAGTGTATTTTGATTTATTTTTTCAGTAATAAGTATCTCATTTCTTTGCTTCCAAATTATTACATTGTAAAAACAATTCTCTCAGAGGAAATCACTGGATTTATAAACCGACAGAACATACTTACCAAAGTTTTGCAAATATCTACGAGATCATTAATAAATTTTGATGTTAACAAACGCAGGAATATATTAGACAGCATCTTATTAGCACTGTTCTGTAAGAAAGCAAGATGTACAGATAGGTGAATTCTTTTTTTTTCAAGTACCATGTGTATGAATTTCAACTTTGTGAACTTGTTAATGAAGAAATTTAAATTCCTTTATAAAATTTACCTTGGTACAATTGCATAAACATTTTGTACACTGCATTATCAAAGTCCTCAGTGAATTGATCTGGGCATCTTCATTTAACTTGTTTTTAGACTGAGAAATGCTTTCTCCGGCATAATGAATGAGAGACTAGTGAAAAGACAACACAGTTAAGATACGTCAGTTGAGTTCCTTTATATATTGGCACGTACACAGCACACTCACACAGACAAGAAGACATGATTCTCATTCATACTTATTCATACATTCTCATTCATACAGCTTTGACTTTTACAGTGTGGATCAACAAGCCTTGACATTTTTTTTTTCTTTGATTTCTGTTTCACTAATTCTGCTTCAGAAGCAACAAAAAGATGGTCTAGACCTGCTTGAAACCAAAGAAAAATAAAGCATCTCTCCATAACCTGTTAAGCTATAGGTTTCCATGTTTAAGCCAGAAAACACCTCAGATGGTAGCTATAGTAATAACAGTAGCTGTCTTCATACTGGTTTAATCAATCAAATGTTCTTGACAAATTCCTGCATAAAAGACCTATAAATGAAAGGATTTATTATCCTCTAATTAGTCCTTTGTCCACATGTCCATGATTTTTTATTTTTATTTTTTTAAAAGGGGTCACTCAGAAACATATCAATATTTAGAATACTCTCCACTGCAAAAATGAGGCACTGGTGTACTGACAGAATTTCAGTGACTCCTCTCAGCAGCAGTACCATATTTAAACCTCTCTCAACTGCCTTTTTTAAGTGGAAGCCAGTGGAAATATTCATGCTCTGAAAATGTGCCTATATTAATAAAATTATTTAAATTATTTTATATTTAATGGTTTATTTGATTTTTAGTAGTTCCCAAACACACTGCTGCTTACCCTAGCATTCTGGAACAACTGTGATTTACAGGCATCCTCTTCTTTAAGTATACCAGCATAGCGATAGCAACCAAGAACACCAATCAAGAGACTGACACATCGCACAAGGTGCTCTGCAGCAACAACCTTAAACTGAATCAAATACACAGTATAAACATCAGTATTTTTCACCAAAATACAGAATTCTTCAAAGGCTTTTTAATATATGCAGATTTCACAGAAATTAATGAAGACTTTGTGTTGCAGTTGCCTCAGCTCCCCAACGAGTTCTTTTGGCTCTCCATGTTTTGATATTCTCTGTATGACCCACAGTCCTTACGCCTCCTTCCTTCATAATACTTCAAATTCTCCCTCTCTTTAAGATTCCCTCATAGCAATACTTCCAGCTTTTCCCACATGCTCTGTTCACCTATTTTACCTCCTGCCAGTATAAGAGACAGTACGAGTTCATTTTTAGCAGCTACTGTGTCAACAAACAAATGGCAAAGATGGTTGTGAATCATGCAAGCTTACTGCAGGAGCATTGCAGAGATCCCTTTTTACCTGCCTCAATTATTTGGATAAAAGAAGGAGAAAGACCAGACAATAATTTGTCTTACTTTCTAAGGAAGGGAGACCAAAAAGGATTGCTATCACATTCTTGCCAAGAAGGTATCTATAAAAAAAGAGGAAAACTTACACATACATGCCATTTTTACAGATGCAAAACCAGCAATAAGGTCCTAATTGCCAGTACCTTGTTTCAAACTTTAGTATGGCTTCTTTTTGCTCACCAAATATCACAGGACCTCAGCAGGGAATTGTAAGGAAGGCACATCACTATATTAAAACCAAAGCTAGCCTGTCAGAAGAACTGGAAGTTTAAAAAATCCTGCTGCTTTTGATTTCACAAACTTTTTACCATTACGTGATGGCTCTTCCTCTACAAGTCAAGATTTTTCTCCAGAGGAGAGATTCTGTGGTGTTTCAACAAATGGAAGGTACAAAAGAAGATGACAGGATAGTTCAGGCTGGAAGGGGCCTCAGCAAATCTCTCGACCAAACTCTAGATCACAGCAGGGTCAGCTCTGAGGTCAGATCAGGTTATTCAAACCTCCAAGGATAAAGACTACACAACCTCTCAAGCAGGGCAACCTGTGACACTGCCTGATTGTCCTCAGGTAGATAAAATTATTCTTGTATCCAATGTGAACTTCTCTTGACTCTACCTGCTGTCTCTCATCTTCCTGCAATACACCGCTGCGAAGAGCAAGGCTCTGTCTTCTAGACAATCTTACAGGTACTGGCAGGCTGCTCTCAAACCTGGTTAGGTCCCCCCCAAAGCCATCTCTACTTCTACTGAACAAGCCCAATCTCCTTTGTGTCTCCCATCACCTCAGTGGCCTCCCCTGAATGCACTAAATGTCTGTGTTGTACTGCGAGGCCCAAACCTGGATTTATTATTTCACATGCTGCCTAAAGGCACCAGAAAAAGTAGAGGGGGATAATCAGTTCCCTTGAGCTCTGGCTGTGCTCTTCTTAATATAGCCCATATTTGCAGCTTGCTTTACAATTACTCCTTTACACAGATGCCTCTTTTTACAAAATCTAACTATTTGAGATCTTTACTTCCCGGGCTATCTTGGCTGAAAACTGGCAAGAGCTTAAAGCATTGCAGGGGCACAGAAGCTGAAACCAGCATCACAAAAAGCAGAGCAACAGCAGTTTATGTGGCAGCTTTGCAAACGCTTCCACTTCTATGCATCTTCTATGTATTTCCACATACTTAGGGAAACTGTGGATGTTTTTTGCCAGTGATGTGGAGGAATACAGACTTCTCTATTTTGTATTATTTGTTATAGTTTTTAAAATGCTTGTCCTTCATTTTTATGTACTTTACCTTGAAAATATATTGTTTGAGAGCACAAATAAAAGGATGTAACTAATTTCTAACTTACCTTAGGAGCGTAACTGTTTAAAAGCTTTTCTGACATTGCTAAAAGACAGTACTCCAGTGTTTCCCTAAGATTTTGGTTGATGGCAAGTCTTGAACCAGTCACATTTTTATCTGCAACATTTACTGCAAAATTAGTGAAAATATCCATTTCATCAAATGTTGTCTCCAGATACAGCTCTTCAACATCAGAAAAATTATCTTCTTTCCCTTGCATGTGTTGCACGCTTGAAGAAGAGACATCAATTTTATTTCAGCAGCCAGTATACAACTACAAAGTCTTTAAAACTATTATTTAAATGCAAGAAATAAACAAAAGCAAAATAAAGTATTTTATGGTTTTGTGCTTCCAAATTCCAGGTGATCTTAAATTTCTGAAGGGACTTTCATTGTGGAAGGGATACTACCATTTCAGCTCTGTCTGGAGAAACGTCAAGGAAAAATGAAGCCTGCACACAGATCAGACATTCTACTGTAGCTCATATAGCAGCACCTCTTTTGTGCTAAGATGCCTGACCTCAACGTACTTGACACAAATGGAGCAGAAATTCACAAACCCCCTGAAACTAGTATTTTTAACTGCTAGTAGGAAAGTCTTGTCTTCCATCAGAACAAGTTATACACATTTTAGTTTCATTTAGAGGAAACTGGATCCAGCCCAAGAGCTCAAACATAATGAACCAGTGAAAGATTCCACAACATTTTGACAAGACTCAAGTAAAGTGTGGCTGAGGCCACAAATACAGGTTGGAGTGGCATGAGGACGTATGGACAGTAAGCATCTAGCCAACTTTCTACTTAGCATTTGTCTTCAAGAAACCTCTTAAGACAGATGTTTCCTTTAGGATGCAAAGCAGTGTTAAAAAGCATGAATACATATTTGTATAAAGTTACAAATTATTAAAAAAAATATAACTGCAATGAGTTAAAAATACCTAATGTACTTATGGATAAAGAGCCAAATATTAAGCTGTATTACTGAAGAGAGATGATACACATATTACTTATAAGGTATTTTGTTCAGTACCCAAAGCTTTGACTGTCAGCAAGAGACTATTCTAGTGTGTGCTTAAAGCATCTTAGCAAATTGCAAAAGCGTTATTATTTTTCTGGGGTCTGAAAGATGGCATACAGAAAGATGCAAAAGAGCTTGAGGAATTACACACTTCATTATCTCTGCTGGCTAAAGTGACAAATATGCAAAGAGTAAGTATCTATAATGATTGCTTTAAAAACATACCATTTAGCATCATTTTGGAAAAAAATCATGGCAGCTCTACAGTTCTTCATTGTAAGGCTCACAAGAATTTTTTGTAATATAAGATGAGGAAAATCACTGTAAAAAAAAGAAAAGATTTTTGTATTTTCTTGCAATTGGACAGGTTCTTGGGATTCCTGAAGTGGATGCAAATGTTAACCAGATTAACAGTGCATCTTCAAAGAAGCTTAAGTTTTCACTTGAGATTTCTAACACTTAGTTCATGTACCTACTATGCTATGGACAGGTAACTTAATTATGTCCCTAGAATGACATTCTACAGTAAGCTTAAAAACTCCATAAACTCTACCAAAGCATTAACATAATACAGTTCTGCAAATCCACTTTTCTCTGCACAATTTCCTGTGCTTCAGGGTGAGTATACATATAAAAGCATGCTACAAGACTCTACCTGCTGAGCACAGAAGGCAACTCTGCACATTCTTCCATTTCTTCCTCCAAATGGGAGGACAGTACCCATTTCATTATTGCCTCCTTTAACACAGAACCCAGATTTCTTTCACAATTGTTCTGTTCCATTCCTATGTCCAAATTTTCTGGCACCGAATAGGCAGACATCAGTAACGATAAACAACGTACAGCAGAACTGTAACAAAAATAGAACACAGAATTTGTAAGAAACAATGTGGTATTTGTTGACCAGCACTCTAAATTAGTCAGCATTTCTGCATGCTCAGGGAGTATCGAGTACATAAACAAGTTAATAAGCACGCATACTGGAAAAATCCTTTGTTAGAATACTTGTATTTTTGAAAGCCATGTTTTGGCTGGTATAGGCATTTACTGCTTATTTTAAAGGTTGTTTCAGAATACTCATTTCAAAATCAAATTATATTTAGTAGAAAATAAACTTTTGAACTTCAAAAAAAATCAGCATCTCTTTTAATTAGATTTTACATTTTCAGTCCATTTTACATTTTTGGTCCATTTTAGATTCAAAGAGGCTTGCCTCTCCTTTTCTGCCTCTGCTTTCAGACTTATGTATGTATATGTGCCTGTTTCCATTGCGTAAAACACAAATGTGACCAGTTCTTAACTAGGAATATAGCCACAACAACAGTAATATTATTTTGAATAATACAGTGGTTTTGGTTGCATAATAAAGAGCGCTGTAAATCCCACACAGAATATTATCCCTGCTTCCCATTTTACCTTGAAGGCTTGCATGCAGGTCCTGAAAATACCTTCCAGAGTTCTTTATCCGTTACGACAAGATTTCCTTGAATCATAGCTCCAAGTAGCCCAAAGCTCTCCACTTCAATTTGCTGGAAACTTACACTACGAACTGTAAGAGACCAAATCTTTGCCCAGGTTCTCTGAAGCTCCAACTTGTGAGTGCTTTTCAGATCGGTTTTCTGGTTTTGACACAAAGCTACCTCTGTAAGACATTTCAGCACGTGTGGGGTCCTTTCTCCTCGGCGCTGCTGAGGCAGTAATTGGTGAAGTACATTGAGTAAGGGAGGTAGCTCACTGCTAGGAAGACTCATGGGATACTTTGATATTAATTGAGCTGTAATCTGTAACCTTGAAAACACAAAGTGAAGCAATTGGTAACAAACATATAAAAATTTGCATCCTCAAAAGTAAATGAACAAAGCGTTTTTCAATTGGCATTTAGCATTTATGCTTTCCAGTACTGAGCTTATTTGCATACTATGAAAAGTTAAAGATTTGGTATTTCTACTGTTTTCCCTCGTAAATCTGCTCATTTAGCCTCACTATCAATAATAATTTCTTACAAGCTGACCACTGATTTCTATTTTCTTACAAGCTGAGTTCACTGATTTCTGATCACAAGGGGAAAAAATTTCAGGAAAAAAAAAAATTATTTTTCTCCTCCTTTTGGACCTGCCTGCCATACACTCTGACCCAGAGAATGACACCAAGAGTGAAATTACATAAACAGGAAACACTGCAAAAACATCTCTGCAAATAAGAAGAATAAAATTTATCAAATGAACAAAATGTTAAACTGGGAATGGTAAATTGGAAGGGGTTTGCTCATAGCAACTCTACTCAAACTAGCAAATTAAAAGTACTCATGGTACTACTCACAGCATTTCTTGGAGATTGCCACCTCCACACAGAATGTCACATTAACTTCTCAACTGGATCCTAAAGAGCTACTTTGGCTCAATACCATGAACAATAAGCACACATGCACATGTACACAGAAACCTGCCACTCCAGCTCAGCACCCAATTCACAAGCAGCTACACTGCACTGCTATCTTGTATGGCAGTCTCCAAGAAAAGTCAGGACAGAGAGGAACAGTAACAGCAAAAAACACCCAGTGTAATCCATGTTAGCTAAAAAACAAAACAAAACAAAAACCAAAAAAATAAACCTTCTTGGGATTAGGACTACAACTGGCAAGTTCTAGAAAAGTCTAGCTGAGGTCTTTTAACACCGACTTGACTCCCTGCTACGCTGTCTGCTACAGGGTCCTTTTCCCACAGCAATCAGCAGAAGCTATCTATACCTGTAGATACACCTCCAGTTCATGGCAAACAAAATAGCCCTCACTCAAGGTCCAAGATGCCAAGCTTTGCACTTCAACAGTTTTCAGAACAGGTATTATGGCAAACTGTGTGAACTAGTCCAAAATGGCCAAACTCTTAACGGTTGCTGTCCTACGACGCAGCCAGCCTAAGACAGCAGTAAATCTCATGTTAACTTCCTAACACCCATAAGCTGTACCACACACACAACGCTTACATAAAGACTGATGATATCTAGCACAAAAGACAGGTAACAAAATCAAAGGCAACTATATCTTATGCAGTACAACACAGCTTACCAGACCTCATTTTTTATTTCTTAGGGAATCAAAACATGCAAAGTTTTTAAAGCAAGAGTGCCAAGAACACTACTCACTACTGTACAAATGCTGTGAGGATCTAATTTTAGCATTTAGATCTGTAATTGCAGTATGTGCAGACACCTAATTTGAAAGCACAACATATTCAGGAGAACACTTAATTGTAAAAAGATGTCTGTAGTGCTATTTGCTTCATGTAGAGATGTTATTACCAAGGTATGACATCAAAATCCTTCTGGGATCTTTGCAGGTTGTCTCGAATTACCTCCCAGCCCAGTTCAATCCTCTTGCGCTTGCTTGGCACTGTTTCATCACTGGACTCTCTTTGTGAGACAGCATACGACTGGGTAATTTCCAGAACTTTGGTATCCTCTGTGAAAACCTTTTATAAAGAGAAATGTAAAAGTATGCAAGTAAAAATAGTAATATTTACAGGAAAAGTGAAATATCAAAGTAAACTGGTCCATTTTTTACTGTGTATAAAGCCTCTTAAGAAGTAATCAGATTTACTTGTTATTCTGTACTATAACAGAACCTCTGCCTGTAGTCTAATATGCAGCACTAGTAAAACTTACTATAATTTAGGAATCCACATTTCTAACCTGCACAAAAATTAACAACTAAACACAACAGAACACAACAAAAAAGGTACTAATACTCCTGTAACTGATTTTGAGGAAATGATAAAGCTTTTTACTCTAAAGAGCAAAACATACAACACAGTAGATACATAGTCACCTTTATATTCAAATAAAAATGTTACCTGATGACAAATATCAGCCATTAACTCAATCAAATTTTCCTTTACAGCAATATTACGTGATCCTGAAGAATACTTTCCTCTACTACTTATGAGATTTATTTCATTCACCAGCAGATCATATAGGTTATGTAAGATACTTTGCCATTTTGCTGAGGCGTACGCACCTGTACATGCAAAAACAGCTGAAAGATAACATGTACCACACACTTTACACAATATGTAAACCTACCTAGACAATGCAAAAATAGAGCCAAAATCAGAGTAAAGCATACAAAGCTTAACAAATGCAGGCCTCCAAAAGAAGGCTTATAATGGAAAATGGAATAAAGCAAAAAAGTGGAAAAAGTTAAGAAATCATTTAATCAGCATATACAAGTTATCAGAGTAGGAACAAAGTTTCTAAGTAACAATTCCTTATCTATGTGGAAAGACTGAAATGAAATGCAGTGGGTAAGACTGGACTAATTATAAATTCTTTGCCATTTGTAGAAAAAAAAAAAAAAAAAACAACAAACCCCAAACCAACAAAACAACAGCCTTTAAAAAAAAAAAATTCTGTAACTGAAACTAGCCATGACAAGAAAAACACAATTACTGACTGATGTTCTCTGACCAATTTTATACAGTAAGTCAGACCACAGTAATTTCTAGGCTTAAATAAACCTGGTAAGATATGAATACATGCAGGAATCTAAACTATTCTCTCCCTTTCTCAAAGACTTTGTGTTTTGATTTAAAAAAATATTTAAAAATCAACCTTTACAGGACTTAATAGAATTAATATGCCCTTAATGCATGCAATTTGAAAACTCATTTTCACTGTCATTCAATATTAACCTACACCATAAAACTCCTGACAAGTAATAATCACTCCCATTACTGTTTCCAAGACTCAGTATCAAAACTCAGAAAGGTGACAATAATTCAAACAAGCACATACAGTGACAGAAGAAGAAAAAACGAACAAACAGGGAGCTTTTTATTGTACCTTTTTCCTGAGATTTTGCACCCTTTGGATGATGAATATGAACTTGGAGACAAAATAACTCAATTATTGATTCCTTCAGGGAATCCTTTGGTCTATACTGAGTCCATATATAAAGCACTGTAGGTAAAATTTCTTCCCCTAATTTACAAATCCTTATACGACAGTTGACGGCAAACTTATTGCAGAAGACAGTCATTGCTCCAACAATATGATCCAGGCCTGCAGTATTCTTCTCCTGCCTGCAACATAAACCAAACACTCAGACTTCCAGAAGAAAGAATCTTCTTTGTTTTCAGAGGAGTCGTTTAAATGTAAATACAATCAAGTAACTATATTCAGAATATTATCTGCCTCACAAATGCAGACATTATTAATATTTTAAAGAATTTATTGAATTGGTCTTCAAAGATGGAACAAAATATGTCTAAATATTACCTGGTATCAGCCAAGTCTAATCTCAAATGCTTAAAATTATTTATTCTCTGAAAGTAGGTGTTGGCCTACAAAAGGAACACTGGCAACATACCTTGCACACTGCATTGCTTTTGAAAAGAAGATAAACATATCAGAACTCAATCCATCAGTTTGGAAGCAGCAACCCTTCATAAGTGTGTGAATTATCCTAGCCACCAAGACTCTATTAACCTTCCCAGAAGGTCGGAGGTATAATTGGCCATACAGGATCAGCAACTCTGCAAATGCATTAAAAAAAAAAAAAAAAAATTTAAAAAGATATAGGGCATGTATATATGTTGTAAATATACAAATATAAATGTATCTATTACAGAGGATTACATAAAAAATGCTTGAAGCAAAACCCTGCATTAAATATACAGAAACTACCACAGAATGGTAGGGGTGGGAAGGGACCTCTGGAGATCATCAAGTCTAACCCCCCCTGACAAAGCAAGATCACCCAGGGCAGGCCACACAGGAATGCATCCAGGAAGGTTTTGAAAATCTCTAGAGAAGGAGACTCCACAACCTCTCCAGGCAGCCTGTTCCAGGGCTCTGTCACTCTCACAGTAAAGAAGTTTCTCCTCATCTTGAGGTGGAACCTTCTATGCTCAAGTTTATACCCATTATTCCGTGTCCTATTACTGGGCACTACAGAAAAGAGTGTAGGACCTTCCATTTGACACCCTACCAAGATGAATTCAGCTGCACGTCATTAATCACAAAAATTAACTTGGGGGGGGTGGG
>WUAM01000098.1:221365-261174 GCA_024336885.1 Actenoides hombroni | reverse complement strand
GGCCCCGCAAGGTGCCGCCGCCAGCCGTACCGAGCCCGGGCTCCTCACCTCCGCCGCCCGCGGGCCGGGGGGCCGAGGGCCGAGCTCACCACCCTGCCGGAAGGGAAGGACGAGCAGCCCCTCGGGGCCACGGGGAGGCTGCGTGGCCACCACGGCCCGGTGCGGGTGGGAAGGGAAAGGCAGGGCAGGAGCAAGCCCGCAAGCCCCCCTGCCCACCTCCGAGCGGCGCGGCGCGGCGTGGCGCGGCGTGTGGTGTCGCGCCGCCTCCTCCACCCTGCCGGCAGCAGGGCGCGGCGAGAGGCGGCAGGGAAAAGCGAGGCACGCAGAGCGGCGGCTGCGGGCGCACCTGGAAGCGGATGCGCAGCAGCGGCAGGTTCCGGCGGAAGGGGCCGGGCGCGGCGCTGGCTGGCGGAGTTTCCGCGCCTTCGCCTGGGTGGCGGCGCGTCCGCGCTGCGCCGCGGGGAGTTGCGTCCCGCTGTCTCTTTCCCCCCTCCCCCAGGCCCCCCCCCCCTCCTATTCTCCTTGTCGCCACGGGCCATGCTGCTGCCGTCCGACGTGGCCCGGCTGGTGCTGGGTGAGTGAGCCGGTGGGGTGGGGTCGCCGTTCGCCCCTGCGGCGCGGCCGGGACTCGAGGGGTGGGGGCCGGCGGGGGAGGTGGCGGTTGCGCCAGCGGGGTTTCTGTTGGGCTTTGTCAGCCGCCGGCAGCGGCCTCGACCCGGTAGGAGAATGAAGCGGCTGCGCCCTTGACCCTCGACCGTGCTGCCTTCGTTCCCCTCAGGCTGGGGTTGTTGTTGCCTCCCCTGTTGAGGCGCAAGCCCCGGGCCCGGCGGTCTCTGGCCCGGCCCTCGCCTCCCTCCGGCCTGGTCCCGAGTGGGAAACAAACGCAGCTCGGTCTACGAGGGACTGCAGGGCCCCTGGAGCCGCGGCGGGCGCAGGGGAGCCCGGCAGGCCGTGCGGGCAGGGCTGTGCTGCTCCCCCGCCGTGCCTTGGGCTCTGGTTCTCCACGAGCTTAAGGAGATGGGATGGTCTCCGGTGTCCACCTATCGAGAGATGCCTGGTGAACGGGGTTTAGTGGAGTATCTGATTACAGGAGGAGTGCAAGAGTGATCTAGGATACCAGAGGAGGCTAAGTTAAGTTTTAGCTGTTTGCTTTTTCTTCCCTGTTTCTGTCACCTGTGAGGCTACACTGAGAGGTCAGGTGTGCTCAGGGGCTGTGGAAAGCACAGAGTAGGTGTGTTCAGGATGGTGGCAGCCGACAGTGAATTTTTTCAATGACTTTTGGTTTATTTGGATACTGACAAAAATAAGAACAAATTGATGCTAATCAAAAATATGACCCACGTATTTAAGTGTCACATGTAAACAACTGTTGGCACGGGTTGTCAATATTTCCTGGCAGCTTGTGAGATTTGGTTTTCAGTTGTCTCCAAGTTTCTTTTGAATCCAGAGCCATTAAAACCACATCTGTTCCTCTAGCACAATTTATTTTTAAATACTGCATGAAGCATTTTTTGCTACTGTCTTGAGAAACAAGGCTATTAAGAGATGCAAAGCTTTTATTATTGAGAAATAACAGAGGATTTTGAGAAACTCCATGCATTGTCAAATAAGATTTAAAATCATGCAAGGAAGATCTCTCACTGTACTTTTCTATAAAAAATTGGTTACAAGTTTCTGGGTAGAAAGCTTAACAGAGATTTGAAGGCATAGTGTACAATCTCAGCACCGTCGTGTGTAGTAAGGGTGATCCATCCTATCTTGTGTCTCTTGTAGCGTGGTGAGTGCATCGTGTCTAGAAAAACTTCTGAGCAACTTAAGGTTGTAGAACAGGCTGTTCCTTGTAGCTATTTTTGTCTTCTAATGGGTATTCCTTTTCCATGAGGTGTCTCTGAATTTGGGCGGATAAACAGGCTTCCCAGTGCAGGTCGTCTTCCATCTTTTGTTTGGTTGGTTGGGTTTTATCTTTTTATTTTGTTTTTTTTGGTTGATGAATGTTGGTTTAAAAAACAAAACTAAAATGATAAGATGAGCTCACCCATAAAAAAAATACTGAAGAAGACTTGTTTTTTTCTAATTAGCATGATTGTGAAAGCGTACTATGAGTTAGACATGTGTCTTTATGTTTCTTAAGATAAAACAAAAGAATGAATCATTCCTAATTCAGAAGATACTGTACTTTTTGTGCCTGTAATTCAGTTTGGTGACATTAAAGAATGTGTACAGTGTGTGCACAAGCAGCTCAGTTCAGTTGCACAGAAGGTCTTAATTCAGGCATTTTAAAACTTTGGAATGCCTTATTTTGCATGAGATTGGTGATTGTGCTTGTGTGCGAGCGTTTGGATGTCCCTTGCATTATTGTGGTAGTAGTTCACCAAAGAAAAACAGCAACTGTTTACATAAATGGTTACATGAGTTCCATTGTTCAGAACAGCCATACCAGCACAAAACCTAGTACTCCTTTTTCCATCCTGGCCACCAGCAGATGGTGTAGTGGATAGGAATAAGACTGGCATATCGTTGTTTCCCCAAAATATGTTTTCAGCTTCTAGCAGTTTGTGGCTTGATGGTTTTCTAGCAAAATGTGTTTGAAAAATTAAATAGGATGGCCCTTTCCTTTCCATAGGTACTGCTGATGTCTTCTGTCAAGCAGATCAGCTCGTACATTGTGATTAAACTCACAGTCATTATTCCCAAATTGTATTTAACTTTCTAGCTTGCTTATTTGTTGAAGACCTGAACAAGGGTTTATGCGTCTGAAATACGACCTATTTTTTTCCAGCTATACTCAGATAAAAGATAGTTAAAGATAGTTGTTGGCATGCAGACTTAAAGGCTGCATTTTTTTCTATAGGCATTCCTAAACTGAGGTGGGCCATTTTGAGGGCCCACTGAAATAGATATTCTGATGTCTATATATCCTGCATTGTATACTTGGGCATGTATTTTATCCTTTCTCTAAAGCACTGCATGTTCAGTTCTGCTACAGGCAAGAAGGAAGAGACATTTTCTTCTGTGGTTCTTTGTTCTAGAATTCTTTGTTCAGATTGGTCTGGTTTTATCTTTTCATGTTAAGAGTATTTGAAGATTAAAGCAGGGCTTAAAAAGTTTCATTAAAGCAGAACATATTTGCTGAGCAATGGAATTTTGAAAAAGTAAACTTTTTCATTATGTTTCCTGTTAAGGTAACTACTGAATCTTGGGGTGTGTACAGGGCACAAGTTGCAGCTCGTCCATCTATTTGAAGTGAAATTTCAATTTTTTTGCCTCGCAGCAAGTGAGGCAAAAAAGGACTTTTTCTGTAACCAATTTTTGTAAAATGCTGTTTAGAAAAATAAATTGTATACAGTGTTGTAACAGCTGCATGGGTTTTACCTGTTTTGAAATAGGAAGATACATGGAAACTTATTGTTATCTAGCAATGCATTTTATTAGCAAAATATTGTAGTATTCCATTTTATTATCAAACTGGGTTATTTGGTCCGTGTGAGAGTTAGTTTGTCAGCCTCCTGAGCCAAGAGCTTTTATTTTCTTGTCTGTATTGTACTGTGTGTGCTAAAGATCAGTCAGAAATTGTTCATATTGCCTCACTTCCATTCTTGAATAGTTTGCAAATACAGTGTAATCTCAGTAATATTTTGTGCTCTTTCTTGTTTTAATTATTAAATATTTCACAAGGTACATGTTCTTTCAAAATAACTTTAATTTCTTTGTCTAACATACAGATCTTCCCTTGATTATTTCAATGCTGTGTGCATCTGGTTATGTTAATGCTTTGATAGAAGTAATGAATGAAGTAGCAAAATTTTCTGTCTGATTTGTTGCAGGGTATTTACAACAGGAAAAACTTCTAGCTACCTGCCGTGAATTTATTTTGGAAAGCTCAGATTTGAAAGAATATGCAGAGCACTGTACAGAGGATGGATTTATTCCAGCCTGTTTGCTGGTGAGTTTGTATTGGCAAAGTGGAAAGGTGAATCGTCTTGCATCTGTGGTAAAGAAAATGGAGATTTCTCAGTGTAACAGTTGCTTCTCAAATGCTGCTTAAAATGTTGGGTTAGATCGTCCCCTGTGGTTTGGGGTTTTTGTTTGCATCCTGTGGTATTAGCAGTTAATTGGTTTCTAGTATTTAATCTTACTGAGAAACATTTAAACATAAAATATGCACATTGGTATTGCCTTTAGTCTGCTTTGTACTTTGAAGTTGATTTGTGGAATGGTGCCACAAGGGTTTCCTTGATTTCAAGGCTTCTCTTGTAATTTATTGGAGGTCGCTTTCCTATCCTAGACACTGCAACTAGTAATGTTCCATTTCAAGTAAATGTTAAATATTTAGGTGAGGTACTTCAGCTTTATCTAAGGCTAACAAATTTTGTTGACAAAAACAGTGTTTCAGTTCAGCTTCCTCATTGTTCGGTACCATCTGCTTTGTCCCAGGTGAAATGTGGAACTTTGGGTGTGCATAAATACAGTGTGTAGTTGCTTATGTAGGCATGTGCATATAGCTACAGAGTAGTCAGGTACTAGGCATTTTTAGCATACACAGAATAGATTTTTAATGCAAACTGCAGGGTTTAGATATTGCTGTGTGTCAATGTTTTAATACTTATATGTACATCTTTGTCCTCTTTTCCATTCCATTCTTCTAATATGTCAGTTTATTATATGGCCTAGGATTTTGGCCACAAAATTCTAAATTTGTGGAAATCTTTGCTGAGATCCAAGGTCCTGATGCACCCATTCAAAACAGGCCTTGTTCCATTTGAACTTGATTTTTAAGTGCTTAGTCATCTGTACTTTGGCGGTAGGGAATTGAGAACCAAGATATGGCCTGCAAAATTAAAAAAGCCAAATGTAAATAAATTACCCAGATTCTTAAAGCTTTTAATTATCTGCCTTTTCTCAGTAGAAATATTTTTCCTGGTTTTCCTAGAAAAGTAATGATGTGATAGTGTCTAAAAAGAAATCCTCACTGCAGCTCAAAATACTTAAAAATAAAGGACTGTATTTGTCATACCCTCTAAAGTTCCTATGAGCAAACAAATCAAGAAGGTACAATAAATGATAGTAGGTAACCTTGAAATCTTAATTCTCTTTGTTTCACCTAGAAATATCAGAACAAGTAGATAGGGTATGAAAGTTAATTCTGTGACTATTAAGAATTTTACTTTAAACAGAAGTTCTGCTTGTGGTTGCATCTTATCGCATGTTGTGTTCCAGGATGGCACATGTTCATTACTCTGTTACAGCTGTTTGTCATCTTACATTTGTGTTTTTATTCCATAATAACAAAGGTGAGTGAAGGTCATGCAGCTCTATCTACCATACTAGCATTTGTGCAGTGGCATCAAGCACTTCAAATTTTGTGTTCATAGTGGCATTTTGTTCCATGTATTGCTCTCTGCCCTAGTTGGAGACAACTCGTCACCAGCAGCATAAAGTACAGTTGCTTGTGTTTGGGGTCAGCATGGTGTAGTCTTCTAAGACTGCTTAAATACAATCTGATGCAGTGGATAAAGTATAAGTTATTAGTTAAGATTCTATGATTATCTTTTTTTTTTTTCAGTCCCTGTGTGGAAAAAATTTAACGACTATTCTTAATGAATACGTAGCCATGAAAACAAAAGGTAAGACTTCAGAGTGAGATTTTATTTTTCTTATTTACCTGTTGTGAACTCCTTGAGGAAGAGATAATATCTCCACCTGTATATAGACTTAGGGTTATCACTCCTCTATGCTAGAAGTTGAAGATTTCCATAATATGCAGACAAAGGCCAGTTAGATCAGCATCTTGTGAGCAAAATTAATGGACTATCTTAGTTTGAATTTGCTGGCATATATTTTTACTTCAATTTTGAGCAGAACTTCTAATGTAATAAAACACAAAGATATAATAAAGTGTGCACAATGTATGGGTTAATGCTCGTAAAATTATATGGTTTATTGTTTATATTATAAGTAGGAGGGAGAGGTGTTGGTCTCTTCTCTCTGGTGACCAGCGTTAGGACATGAAGAAATGGAGTGAAGCTGCATCAGGGGAAGTTCAAACTGGACGTTAGTAAAGGCTCTTCACTGGGAGGGTGACTGGTCACTGGAATGGGCTCCCCATGGAAGTGGTCATGGCACCAAGCCTGTTAGAGTTCAGTGAGCATCTAGATGACGCTTTTAGTTGTATAGTTTAGTTTTACATAGGCCTGTGAAAAGGAGGGTGTTGGACTCAGTGATCCTTATAGGTCCCTTCCAACTTGAGATACTCTATGAAATAACCAGTAAGAGTCCTATGGGGTGAAATGTTTCTTGTCTTGCTTTTAAAACAAATGAAAATAATTTTAGAATAACTGAATATTTTGTATGAATATTAGAGACAGAGTTGGAGTGTTTCCCGTTTTTAAAAGCAGTTACTGAGCTTCTGAATGTTGCCAAGTCTTACAGTTTTTTTGGTATGTGTTTTATGATCAGATTTTACCAGTGCTTGTTTTAAGATTTGCAATTTAAGACATCATATCTGGAACATTTCTGAATGGTTTTTTTCCTTTCACACTGGATTTAATAGAAATGGCAACTAAGACACAAACATACTTTATTCAAAATACTTTGTACTTGGCACTTTGAAAAACTTTATAAATTGATCTGCTTACATCTTTCTACTTTAGTGTTCTGTGCTTCAAAAAACGCTAAGTGGTTTTGCCTGTGTTTGGTTGTCATCTTAAAATAAGCTATTACTTTTAAAGGCCTGTCTACCAGGTTGCAGTTTTCAAAAGTGCTCAAGTGACTTGGGAATACGAATACCATTTCCAGAAGTGAGTTAGATTGGGTTAGCATGTGGTTGCCCAGGAGTCAACACCATTTACATATTCCATTGAGAGTTATCATCTTTAATGTCTTTGCCTCCGTTTCGTTTAGGTTTCTGAAACTGAGAATTGCAATGTGTTTTTTCATATCAGTCAAAGTTCGTAAGTTAGGAGTTGAATGAACAGAATTGTAAGAAGGCAACTAGAGAGCTAAAGTTAGATGATGCCTGAAACACGCTGTGATAATTGTTTTGCTTGTGATTTTGCTTTTTCTCAACAGGTATCCTTTTTAAGTATCTTACTTTTTTTTCTTTAATGGTTTATTTTAGAAACAACAAATGAAGTTCCAGCAATGATGTCATCTCTATGGAAAAAATTAGACTACACGCTCTCTCAGATCAGGTAATACAGTTTTGAAATCAAGAAAGTAAAATTTCGCTCTAAGAGTCCCTGTGTTTGATCAACTCCCCCTAGCACTGTATGAGAATGGTTTTGCTCTCTGTTGCCTCTGAGAGATGGTGAACAAGATAGGTTTGCGAGAGTTGATAACCAGGTATAGACATTTAATTATTTTAAGGTAGGACTAGCAGATAAGGAAGGCATTATTGTATGTGCCTTCCTATGTTAAAGCAATATGCTATGATTCATGTAGACTCTGATACCACTGTGGTTACTTGATCAGAAATATGACAGCAAGCTTCATTTGAAGGATTTATGACCATTCTTTGAAAGAATAAAGATAATAATCAGTAGATTGAAGCTTCCTGAAGTAATGTGTGGTTGGAACTAGACTGACAGTAACGATATAGTAGATACTGTCACACTGTGTATCTTAAATGTTTGCCTTTTGAGGTGCTCCTTTTATTTACGTCACCTGCTTTATTTTCTAGGAGCATGCAGAATTCCACAGGATTTTCTGCTAATCAAAGGAGTAAGTAACTGAGCCAGTTTCATGATATCAGTAGTCTTTATGTTCAAATTAACCTGCTTTGACAAAAAATGGAGGAGTGCTCCAGCAATCATTAACATATCCTTACTCTTAAAATGTTGTCAAATCTCTTCTGCAGTGTTGTTTTCAGCATGTCTGTTGTTTTCATTGCAGCCTCTGGATTACTGTGGTGATCAAGAAAGCAAAATAAAAAAAGCTGATCTTTTTGCAAGCAGATTAATTTCTCTGTATAGCATTTTCTTCTCTGCTGAATAACTTCTTAGAACTTTACGTGGTTAAAAGGTTTAAAGGCTGCTGCTTCATTTTTGAAGCTGCTGACTTAATTTGTAGTTCACAGAGGAACTGAAAACTTAACCAGTCTAATTATGATGTAGTTTCATTTCTGTTAGAAGGAGAATATAGAAATGTGCTACAATCTTGAAACAATTATTTTTTATGCATACAAACATGTATCTAAACAAAATATGAGAAGATACTTTATCCAGAAATTTCTTTCATTACAAAAACTGCCAAATGAACTTTCAAAAAAGAAGTTATTTTGCTTAGAAATATTTTTTTCTTTCTGTTACTTCTACAGAGTAACCTGTGTGAGAAAAGAGAATGTGAAATCATCAACATTTTAAAATTCCATTATCATGTGTTTTCATCTTGTCTTTATCTCCAGCACGTACAAGAAGCGGGATTGTAGAAATGAAAAGACAGAGAATGCTTCAGCAATCAGCTCCAGCAAACTCAGGATTGTTGTCTGTAGCCCATCAGTTGGGCCCCCAGAATTCACCTTCTGTTGTATCTCCTCAAGTTATTCCCAGGCCAACAATAAATCAAAGTGTGTCACAGCCAAGACTGAATACGTTGTTGGTGCATCAGTCGCAAACCCAGGAAAACAAGATCAACAGTAAGTTGCACACTTTTTTAAACACCTTTTTTTTTTTTTTTTCCCTGTGAAAAATACCGATGGATATGGATGGAAGTTTTCCAAAATCAAGGCTAATTATCTTCCTCCAAAAATTTTTCAGAAAATTCGTGCTTTGTTCCCCTAGCTCTCCAAACTGGTTCAGGTGATTAAAGCAAAAGGAGTGCCACAAACAGAAATGGCTCTTGCCCACTTGCTTGCTAATGTGAGTTCAGAGATCAGAAGTGTGTTAATTTTTCATTATTCTATCTGTGTTCTCACCCTTGCCCAAAACACTTGTTTTAGAAGATAGGGATGATCCACATTCTGGATGTTTTTCTCAGGATATGTTTAAAAAGCCTGGTTATCATTTTCATAATAATAAATTTCATAATATTTTCAATTAATGGATTTGAACATAGTAAGTACTTCATAGATTTCTGTAGTGCTTTAACAACATCACTGAAAAAGTACTGGAATAATGATTTTTATTTTTATTTTTATTTTTCCTTTATAAAGCAGGAGATTTCATACACATTCAAGTTCCAGCATCACAAGAAAGAAAGCTTCATTCAAATTTGCTTTCTCCAGGAAGACGAAAAAGGTAAACACAAGGGGGTTTTTCATTTTGGTTTTTGGTTTTTAAAGATTGTTTAGACGTCATGTGATGTTGTAAACTGTAATGTAAATTTTCTTAGATAGTGGAATGTTTTACATTTAAGATCCACGGAGAGTGGCCGGTGTGTGATGTTTCACAAAGGAAGGGAAAGTCAAAAAACTTAACCTTAGACTGATAGGAGGCTACTTGTGCTACTTTATTGCATTTAGCTGGTCTTTACATTATTCCAGTATTGGGCATAGGCAAATAGTCTTGGAGCCCAAGGTTTAGTATTCCTTTCAAATTACACTCAATATTGACATAAATGCATTTTTCACCTAGAAAAACTATTGGCTTCAGTAAGTTTTGTCAGTAGGAATTTTAATATTCTCACTAACACTGCTGTGAAAAAATATTGTTATACTAGTTTTGCATTTGCTTTTATTCTTTGATTCCAGTGTCTCTTTGATTTTAGTGACTTAACTGGTCTCTCTTCCATTTGTTGTCTTTATCCTTGGCTAAATCTCAATGGATGGTTTTGCTTATCATTTTTCCAGATCCTTCCTCATTTATACCTTTACCAAGTTCTCTCTGTTCCTGCGTGGGTTTTTTTGTGTGTATAAGTGATTTTACTGATTCTGCTGATTGATGGTTTCAGAAGAGCCTACATCATGTTTTCATATAAAAGCATTATATTTCCTGTTCATTATCTAAATTCTTATGCAACCGAACATTTGTTTGCTCCTTTGGCAGCAGCTGCTTCTTGAGATCTTCTTTTCAGTGGTGATGCCCAAATCTTTTTCTTGAGTGGCAGTTAATTAGAACCTGTACCATGTACTGGAGGGGGGTTTACCCAGTCTCTATGTTTGTTTGTAACTTCAGCCAAACCAGACATAAAACATGCATATGACATAACAAAATATGTGTCCACTTTTATTGTATTTCCAGTATGTAGTTAATTTTCAGTTGATTAAAATACTTTGCTAAGGAGGAAGAGAAACACTTGATTTACTGACCATTAGGTCTGTTGTTCGCTATGTTCTCACAAAATATGTCATAGATTTCTTGGAATGTTTCAGTGAATCTCAGAAGAGGAAAAGCGTTGCGACATCTGCACCTCTTTCAGCAGCTAGAAGTTCTCAAGACCCTGATGAAGTAGTAACAGAAAAAGAAAGTGAGCCACTTGAAGAATTCATAGATGGTAACTTCCCAGTGAGTATATACTTGTGAAAGGTATTTACATTTAAGAAACAAATTCAGACTAAGGACACCTAGTCTTTTACATGGCATTTGTCTTCGGTGTTACAGAAATTAACTTTAGAATATAGATTTATTGGTTTGTATTTGAACTAGCTCTTCTGTGGACTAAACTAGTAAGGGTGACATGGCTATGTAGAGGCTGGGATTTTTCCTTGACTTCCTGGCTTTGCCAAGATACCTATAAGCTGTCAGAATACAGTAATTATTTTTAGATAATGGAAACCAGAAAGCACAATAAGCCTCGCTTGACAACTTTAAAACTGTGTTTTCCAGCAACTGGTCATTGAAAATGCCAGAGAAAAAATCTTGAGCAACAAATCTCTTCAGGAGAAGCTTGCTGAGAACATTAACAAAATCCTGGGCAGGTAATTAAAAGAACCTCTAAACTTCGTATGTGTTCTTACTTGATTTATTTTTGAGTTCTGAGCTAATGACTGATGTGTTTCAGTGATGGCAATGTTGCTCAGGCCCCTAAACAGACAGACAGTGGTCCCACAGAGCAGGAGACTTCGATTGATGAAATCCTTGGACTACAGGTAGGTATTCATTGCCTTGTTTACATTTTTTTTTGAAGACCAGGCACATGAGAATGATCAGTTATGGGAACTGTGCTGAACCTCTGCCTACTCCCTGGTATCTGAAACTGCTCTCCTCTTTATCTTCTTTGGTTTTATTTGTTTGTTTGTGTTACAATACAGCTAAGTCTATCTAGTGGCAAGCTTCTGCCCCAGACTGAGATCTAAGTACACTGTCCCACAGCCAGCAGCTGTCTGCTCGTCACTGAGTCTTTGGTACCAGTAATTGGGTACTAGCTTCTGACTGGGGATCTGATCAATAGCCTTGTAAAAGAAAAAAGGAACTTAAGGTATCTTTGTGGTCTCCAGACATGTTGAGTCTGATCTGATTTTCTGATTTGCTCTGGGATAAAACATGGATTGTCTAGTATAGCAAGAGAAATTGTCTTTGGAGCCTAAATAAGGATGCTTTTTCTGCAGATGTAGTATTTTCTTGCTTCTGGAGGAAATGTGCATTCTGCTTCTACAAACTAAACTTCTAGTGTCCTCCCTTCATGGTACAACCCTTGAGCTGACAATCAGAGTTACAAAGGGCTCTTAATGAGGAAATTATAATCTTCATGGCTCTCAAGAAAAAGGCAGGAGAGTAGAGACAGTTGTCTGTTTATGACATAGAGGTATCTGGTTTTTAGAAGCTATTCTTAGGTCACTTGTTCACTCTCTTAGGTCAATTTTTGTCAAAATACAGAGCTGAAAAGCTGTGTTCCATTTTTTCTGAGCAGAACAAAAATCAAAGCAGCTTCTTAGTTTAGTTTGAGTAGCTGAGGGAAAATAATCAAGCATATCACATGGGATATCCACCCATTATAACTATCATATCTAAAGTTGTAGAGTGCTTAGAGGATCTCCAGGAAGCCAGGAGGAACTTTGTATTTGAACACTTGAATACATCCAGAACTGCCTCACTCCTGTTCTTCTTGGACTGCTACCAAATAAGGCAACTTGAAACAGGAACCTTAGAGCAGTTCCGATGTAGCTGTGCCTTCCAACTGCCTTCCAAAGAAAGGTAGTTAGAAGCTACATTATAGAACATGTAACGGGTAAATGAAATAAAACTCCCCCTTATTCCCCAATGTTAACATTGTCTTCCAGATATATGCAAAACCAAAAAATTAGGGTTAATTTGGGGATATTTTTACCAGTGATTGGCTACTGCAAGCTTATGGCATTTATATAGTCTGCGTAAGCTTCCGGTGTCACCCAACATTTAGCCCTCCGTGAACAATGCTGGTGATTGTCTTAATATTCCAATATGCATGTGCAGGATGTCATATCTGACAGAGGTGTTTGGGTTTTCGGGGACTTTATTTTCTTAAGTTTCCATCACTACTATTTTTCAACAGCCAAATTTGTGGCAGAAATGTTTCCAGCATTAGTCTTTATGTTTGTGTGCTGAGCAGAGGTAACAGAACTAAAAACATTCTGAAAATAAAACAATTCTTGACTGGTTTTCTTTTAAGTTACGAAAGAACTGTCTAACAGTTGTGTGTATCTTGTCTTGTCTCAGGGTGAAATTCATATGTCAGAAGAGGCTATACAGGACATTCTAGAACAGACAGAATCAGATCCAGCTTTTCAGGCACTCTTCGACTTGTTTGACTATGGTAGTGTATATTATACTGGTACCAGTGATATAAAGCATCATAAATTATGAGTTTTCTTCACACAGAGTGCTGTGTGAAGAAGCAAAGATAGCTCATCAGACCTCTTGCAAGAGAAATGGACTTTATGGCATCTGTGTCCTTCAAGTCAGAATTAGATTTTTATGTACATTTATACATGATTATAAACTACAGCGTTTTCTAGTGGCTGAAATTCTGGTTTTGTGCTGGCTCAATGATTGGTTTATTGCTGTTATTTTACACTTTGCTATCTAAAGGATGGTAGTTCATATTTATTTTTCTATGCTGTTGTAAAATTTTTCTATTTGTCTGATCAGAGAACTCACATAAAATACAAGGACTTTTTATTGCTATTTCTGGATTTGTAATGAATGTAGACAAATAGATCTCTGAGTTTATGATGGCATTTCTTGAATTGGAAGTCTCCATGCTTATTTTAAAATGTAATAATCCTATTTGGGTGCAAAAAGACATATTTAATCATTCTTCATGCTTTATTTTGAAAACAGGAAAGAGCAAGGTAAACAAGAACTTACCTACTGGTATTTCTGGTCAGAGTGGAGTAGAAAATGCAATCCTGGTGGATGAGGATAACCTGGAAACACTTGAAAGTTCTTTAGGAACAGAAGAAACTAGCAGATGTAGGTTTGTCATTTTTTTCTTTAAGATCTCTTCTACTCTGTTCACTTTTCATAATGAAAAATAATTTTCAGATTATTTGTACATTTCAAAAGCTTTCTGTTTTCACTGGTAATATCCAATCTGATGTTTACATTGCCTGAACATACAGATATACCTAGCCTGTTTGAAAGTTTCGGTCTAATTCATTTAACAGAAGTTAGAGGTTGTACTTGATAAGCTCCAAAATGAAACTAGAATATCTGCAAGTCTGTTTTCTCATTTAAAACAGAGAGGCATTGCAATATTTCTTGTGGAACATATCTAACTGTATTAATCTATTCTGTAATGTATTAACTAATACACAAAAAGAGTCTTACTCTGGACAAAAGGTATGTTTAGTCTCTCCTGTACTTAACATAGCAGCAGATATTTTGTGAAAGTATATGAGAAATAGAGCCAAGAGGTCTTTATCCTGAGCTGGTTTTTATGCTTCTGGAAATCTGATTTAGTGACTTGAGCTGCTAGCTTACTATGTATACACTGATTATTTATGCACAGACTGATTTGCCAGGTTGCCTAATGCATATAACCGTATATTTTATACAGAATCATCTAGGTTGGAAAAGACCTTCAAGATCACTGAGTCCAACCAATAACCCCCCCTTTACATGGCCACTGCTAAACCATGTCCCTAAGCACCGTGTCTACATGACTTTTAAACACAGCCAGGAATGGTGATCCACCCTCTTTCCTGGACAGCTGTTCAAATGCTTGACAACCCTAATGTCCAAGCTAAACCTCCCCTGGTGCAACTTGAAGCCATTTCTTCTTGTCCTATTGCTTGTTAGTTGGGAGAAGGGACTGACCCTTGCCTGACTACAACATCCTTTCAGGTAGTTGTAGAGAGTGATAAGGTCTCCCTTCAGCCTCCTCTTCTCCAGACTAAACAGCCCCGGTTTCCTCAGACACTCCTCACAAGACTTGTTCTTTAGAGCCTTCACCAGCTTTGTTGCCCTTCTCTGGACAAGCTCCAGCACCTCAATGTCTTTTTTTTGTACTGAGGGTCTCAAAACTGAACACAGTATTTGAGGTGCAGCCTCACCAGGGTCGAGTACAGGGAGACTGTCACTTCCCTAGTCCTGCTGATAGAAGCCAGGATGCTGTTGGCCACCTGCGCACACTGCTGGCTCATATTCAGATGAATATCCATCAGCATCCCCAGGTCCTGATATACTTCTCACTCAGCTTGAAAGTAAGGATGAGTAGCATTACTCTCACCTAGTTTCACGTGAAACAGTTTTCCATTGCACAGATAAATTGCTTCTTAAACACTGTAAAAGGATCATCTGTTCTCGTAATCACAGAACTAATTTATTCTCTGTTTTACAGGTGATAATTCTACAGAATCACTGTCCTGTAAAGGTTTTCAATTAGGAGAAACATCATGTGCCTTGAAGACCAGCATTAATGATGGTGATGTGGCTAAGAAAAATACAATCAACGAGCAGTTGCATGGAAATTGTAGACCAAGGAAGCAGGCTGAAGTACTTAATACGGTTACCCCTGAACATATTGGAGAGCTTGAAATCTCTTTTGACTCTGTGCCTGGTTTGGCTGAACCTAACAGGCAGAGTTCTGATAGGGAATGTAATGAACAATGTGGAGTTTCTTACGATAAGAAAGTCTCATCTACATTGGTATCTGAAAGTGGAAAAGCTATGGAAATTGAAAAAGGCCCATTAAATCATAGTGCTCAAAGTAGCTCTAATTTAGAATATGTTTGTTCTGGCGGTCCGCAGATTTCTTTGATTTCATTGGCAGAGGGTACCACAGCCAGTGAAAACAAATCACATCCTGGAAGTAAATGTCACTTACCACCAGATACCTCACTATCTGAAAAAACACTTACTGAAACCCCTTCTGATGGGAGCCCTGGCCACAGTGGACTGCTGAGAAAAAATAATTCATCAGTTTCTAGCCCATCAGCAAATGCAGGAAAGGACCAGGCTGTAACAAACGATACAGCTGCTTTAGCTGGTATTTTACAGGAGAACTCTATCCACCACCCCTCTAACCAGCAGGAGCAGAGTGTGCAGTCAGACTGTGCTGCAGGATCTGCAGTGAAGATCACGGATCTTGACAAAACAGAGATGCAGCTTGAAGTTGGTGATACTTCTAACAAAACTTACTCAGATGATCAGCATGCACTTGATAAGCTTTCTAAGAAAGATTTTAACCTCGCTTCAGGACTGTCAAACTCAGAGGGAACACAGGGTGAAATGCAGGAACCTTTATCTTCTACAAAAGTAGATGCTGATAACATGTATTTCTCTGCTGGTGACAACACATGTACAGAAATTTCCGTAGTATCCACTGAAAGTCATCTTGCTACATCTGCAGTACACCAGTCTCCTCTCCCAGAAACTGGATCCTCAACAGATGAGTCAGGTGCTGAGGCCAAAAGTATAAGCAGTGTATCTTCTAGTAGTCAACCAGTGGATGTTGATCCTTCTAATATAATGTCCCTCAAGATCATCATCAGTGATGATCCGTTTATTTCATCAGACACAGAGTTAAATAATGCTGTTTCCAGCATCACAGGAGAAAATTTGCCAACTATAATACTGTCTTCTCCAGCCAAATCCCCAACCAAAACTGCAAGCCTATCCAAATGTCTAACTTCAGAAGACACAGAAAAAAATGTGGAATCGGCTCTGGCAGAGCAGAATCTCCTTGTGCTTAGACCTAAGGATCCTGTGGTCACCTCAGTTAACACTCAGAATGAAGACTGCACTGTTTTTTCAGTTGCAGGCACAACTAATCTTTCCAAGGAAGGGGGATTTATACAGTTGATGCCAGCAACAAGCACAGCTTTTGGGAATTCAAACAACCTTTATATAGCTACCTGTGTGACCGATCCAGCTACCTTGGGCACAGCTGCAACACCATCAAATGTAGTTGTATTGCCTGGCAACTCTATGCCACTTGCTGCCCAAGCTCCAGCTGTACAACAGTTACGGACTCCCCCCAGGTCCAGCAACACATTTGCAGCAAACCAGACTGTCTCCTCAAACTTCCCACAAGGTAATCTCATCATCAGGAAATGACTGAAAATGTGGTGTTTATGTAGCATTTGCTTTCTTTTCTTTTCTCTCTCCTCTTTTTTTTTTTTTTTTTTGTTCTCCTCTCCTCTCTCTCCTCTTTTTTTTTTCTCTCTCCTCTCTCTCCTCTTTTCTTTTTTTTCCTCTTTTCTTTTTAAGTGCATTAAAAGTAAGCAATTTTTAAACACTTCTTTATCTCCCCCTTGAAACTAGCCATGAGTTCTGTATTTTTTTTTTTGAGTATATTAACTGCTACTAAAAATGAAATAAAAGCTACAAGGAGTCATGGACCAGGCTGCTTTGAAAAAAATAGCCTTGTATTCTAGAAGCTTAAAATACGTAATTTTAACAGTGATAAATTTAGGAAGTGAGTGTCTTTTGGCTTATGCTAGAAAAAAAAATCAATTATTTTGGGTAAATAAAGCAGGTTTTTGTTTTAATAAGTTTCCCATTATAAATAGAATACTATGTGTTACAAGTATCCATATTTAGTTAACTGGCTAGATGTAGATAGTCTTTCCAAAACTACTTGTTTTGTTTTGTTTTATTTTCCAGAAACCTCTTCTACACCAGAAATGCATTTAGACAAATATAAAAATGTAACATTTTTTATTTCCATAATATAAAACCTCTCCTGGTACACGCATTTTTGTTACTACAGCAAGAAAAAAATGGAAGTGCTTTTTAAAACATTAATTCAGATTTCTTTCCAAAACAAAAACTTCTTGTAGTTATCCTTGAATTTCTGAGTGTAATCATTTCGTTGTGGTCAGAGGCCAGTGCTACAGCATGTGCAAGATCTTAAGAGTGCTGGCCTTTTCTAGCAGTAGGATTTCTTTATGCAACTATTACCTCCTTTTTTTCTTTCATGGAGAAAGAAAGAGAAGTTTGCCTATTCTTCTGCAGTTGATAATTTTCCTAGTAGTGCTCCCCTAACTGAAGAACTGTGGAATAAATTTTTCTTTCACTTCTGAAATTTTCTTCTCAATTAATGTGCTACAGTAGTTTCCCTGTTTTATAATTATATTATTATATTGTTTTATAATTATATCTCTTACAACCTGTTAGAGTAACTGTTTTAACAAGGATTTAAATAGTTAAATAGTGGCTTAAATATTCCAAATTAGTCTTATTGTGCTTTGCTTTATTATGTAAAATTAACTAATCTCAAACCCACCAATTAACTAGAATCTTTCTGTACTACATTTTAACACCTTCTACCAGTCAGGGGAATACACCTTAGATATCTACAGACAGACAAAGCGAGCTTTTCCCAGCTTGTTGTGTGCTTCTAAAGGAAAGGGGTCATGGGTGGACTGGAAGAAAAAGAAAATAATTCTACTAATGACTTCTGAGCATGCTGATTGTAGAGAATGAGATACAAGTAATGGTTTGTTTTTACTAAGCCGTTATTTGATGTTACTTTTACTGGGTTTTTATAAATAACATTAATTCAGCGTTCAAGCCTTTACATAGGTTTGTCAGACTTCAGGCCTGATTTTGAACCATTTCTTAAAAAGTAGAACAGACTTTAACTAAAGAATTCAATATAAACTAAAAATAATGCTGGTACTCACCCTGTTTTCTAGCAGTGATGTACAGTAAGGACAGTGAAGCTTTTCTAAATAGCTTTTCTTGCCATACGTTTGACCGTGCTTAACTTGAGGAAATCCTGTCTCAGCGCTTTTCTTTTCACTGATCTGTTTTTACTTTCTGTACAGTTTGAACACTTTGATATTTCTTAGGTTCTGCAATTATAATTACATCTCCGGTGCAACCAGTTTTGCAAGGAATGGTGGGAATGATACCTCTCTCGGTGGTCGGACAAAATGGAAACACATTCTCAGCACCTGCCCGCCAGGTAACAAGCACATCACAGATGAAACTCTTCTAAATCAAAGCTGAAGTGATAAGGAGTCTTTCCGTAAATTGTGATGGGATGTTTTGATTCTTTTAAGGTTCTGCATATGCCTGTGGCTAATCCTGTGTGCAACAGAAGTGTCCCCAAACTTCCCATCCCTCCCAAATCACAGAAGATTCCTGGGGCAAGAAACAAGACTAATACAGGTACTCACCTTGGGATCAGGCTTATTTCCAAAATCTAATGTTTCAAGGCTCTAAAGCAATTTTTAAAAGTTTACTTTTCTTGATATTTCTGATTATTTTTCATCTAGGTTGAACATACAGTTTAGTGCTGCCATTGAATCTAAGTCACATGGTAACAAAGAAGTTAACAGAAGAGTCAGCAATTGTAAACATTTATTAAGGCAAATATTTAATAGAAGTGTTGCAGATTTATAGGAAAAAAAAAAAAAGCACGTTGTTTTCTCTTTGCCATTTCAGGTGTATGCTTCTGTATGTTCATTTGAGACCTTGGATCTTTAAGTAGTCCATTAAACCAGACTGGAGTTGCATTCATTTCTCTTTGCTGGGAGGGAGTAAAGAAAAATAATTGAAAATGGAAAATAAATTGAGTTATAAGGACAACTTGTGCTTTACTTTATCTTACCTTTTTTAAAAACAGTTGGCTTACGCATCAAAATGAAAGCAGAATGAAGCTGCAAAGGAAGACAAAAGCTGGGATGTTAGTTACTCTGCGTTCTGTTTTGCTGACGGAGAGCTGAGAGTTCCTCATGTTTACTTCCCTTCTACCTGGAAATTCCTGCTGTGCATCTTTAAGCCCAGCATAGCTGGTTATGTCTTGCCAGGCCTACGTGTTACCTTAAATGCAGACCCCAAGCTTCTTGTTTATACTTAGTTGGCAACTTTTGCTGATCTATTAATCTATAAACTTTAAAATGATGGAAAAAAAAATGGCAGAGTACTGTTGCTGGAATTTTCTGTATTGATGCTCTGTCAGGTGAAATGTCATTGTAGTAACTGTGGGATGATTCACTTGGAATATTGTAGTTTATTAATACTTCATCTGTTGTTGCAGGAAAAGTGGTACCAAGTGTAGCTGAGGCTTTAAACCATACAAATTCTCGAACACAAAGGTCAGTAGTGCGAAGTATTCAAACTCGTTTCCTTTCCTCTGCCATGAAGTTCTTGCTACAGTACTGGTGAAGAGGAGAGCAGCTGTTGTTAACAGTGGCATAAGCAGTACTCCTTTTATCTCCTCCTGTCTGTCTGCCTGCTAGGAGTATTGATAGAGGTGTTTACGAGTGCTGGTGTAGCCTGCGCTAGAATTTTGCTGCCACTGTTCCTATGTTAATTTTGTATGGCTTTGAATTTGTTTTCTTTCGTCTCAGTTGTCAAATAACTGAGTGGAGTCTAAGATAGGAGAAATTGCTTGTTACATTTACTGGGAGATTTTAACGACTAAAACCTCTATTTTTATTTTTTTTTTCTCCTTTTCAGATGAGTGTTACCCACAGTTTTGTAGTACAGCCTTATTGCTTTTAGCACTCTCTGGCCCAAATCCTGTAGAGCTTGTTAGCTTGAGTTATGATTCCGTGTTTCAGCTGTGCAGATCAGAACGCTGCTTGGTCAGTTATAAAGTGAAAAGTCAAAGGAAAGATGACAAGGAGAACAATGTGCTGCCTTTATATTGATGAATATAGCTTAAGTGTTCTGTGGGGCAAGTGAGAGAGAAGAAAGCAAGGCTTCAGTGGTAACTCTCCTTATCATTAATGGACTTAAGAAACAGAAGGATGTTGGAATAAGCAAAAGAGTGTAGGAGGAGATAAGCTCAGTTTAAGAATTAGGAGTGAAACATACTTTTGTTGTAAAAATAAAACATACTTAAATAAAAAGTTACCCAGAACTCAGTTAAAATATTGGAAAAGTGGAGGAAAACAAGAACAGTAAAGTCAACTTATTAAAAAAAAAAAAACCCCAAACGTACACATACCAAGGTATATAGTATACATGCAGGCAAAATTTAGTGATTTTTAAAAATCCACAGAAGCAAGATTTTGGTTAATAGCACTTTGATAATTCAGCTTTCTGATAATTTTAATCGCTCTCCAAATATATTTTGCATAGCAAAGAAAGCAGAATGTTCCCTGTGAAGAGATGTAATTTCTCATTTCTGCTCTTACCCTCTGTCTCATCTCAGATTTCAGGGAAATAAAACAGTCTGCCACCACCCATACCTTCTTTACCATCTGAAAGGTACCACAGTTACCATCCCAAAGTTAATCTGACTTTCCCTCTTACAAACTGTAAAGGCTTGTCTGTGTGGGGAGAGTCTTAACAGCACAGATGAATAAGCAGACGCTTCTCTTGAAAATGCAGCACAGGCCAGGAAGGGAGCACAAATTTCACAGTGGTATGAGCTGATGGAGCTGAAGAAGTTTTTCTTTTGACATGGCTACAGCACAGCCGTGGCTTTTTCACAGTAACGTGGCTGGTTGTCAGGTGGAGACCAAGCACTAGGGAGTTTGTATGTTCCTGTCCAGACACCCACTGAAAGCTTTTTGTCCTGCTCTGTATCCTGTTGCCTACAGCAGATGCATAGGGGAGAGTACAGGGCATGCCTATATTATTCTGGCAGCCTCTTAGCAGTTTCAGCTTCAAGGACTTCCAGAGCCACAGCCAGTATTCTGGGATGCACTATCCTGTCATGAATGTGCTTAGTTTCTTTTTGAACTCTTAAGCTACCAGCATCCACAAATATCCCAGGGCAAAAAAAGTTCCCAGGCTTAACTACTTGCAGTGTGCAAACCTTGTTTTGTTTTTAACCTGATAGGAGTTCTGTTTGATGCCCACAGCTCTATCTTCTGTTGGAAGATAAGAGCAAATAGCTTCCTTTTTGTTGGCTTTTTTTCCCCAGAGCTCTATTCCTTTTCCCCTCGGTCATCTCTTCCCAAGCTGAAGAGTCCTTGCCTGCCTAACTGTGCTTTGTACAGACTGTTTCCTATCTTTCTGTCATCCTTTTTGGCCTTCTCTGGGCTTTCTGCAGCTGTCATCCCTTACTCTTGGTCTTTGCGTGTTGATAAAATACTTAACATTTAGAGAGTGGAGAGAGCTTTAAACAGGTGTTTTGAGGGGCAGGTAGGGACTTAGAGCCAGCTGAAATGAACTTGCTCAGTAAGAACAAGCGTGTTGTTGAAATGTTTTCATCTCATTTTCAGGACTGGAAATTCAGACAAGCCTATCCCTGCAGAACTAGGAAAGAAAGCGGAGGAGAACTTACCTGTTGCACCAGGAGAGAGCACAAGCTCAAATTCAAGGCAGAGTGAAAGTCACAGGAGAGTGCTTTGCTTTGATAACGTCCTCCCTGCTCCAGGAGGGAACACCCAAATTCAGACTACTAAGAGTTTATCCCAAAAAGAAAGAAGTGAAAACACTTTATTTGCTGTTGACTCTGCATCGTCCTCTGCTAAGGCTCAGCTGACGAAGAGAGAGAAAGATAAAACATTGCCTAGAATTTTGTGTAAGCCAGAAGTTGATAGCAACAGAAACGCATCTGCAAAGGAGCCCCAGCTCGAGAGGAAGGTGGCAACCGCAGGGCTTCCATTAGATCCCTTCCACAAGACCACGGCAAACAAAGAAAACGAATTACGGAGGGATACCGACGAAAAACAGAAGAACCAGGACCCCGCCAAACTCTCAAATGGCCAGCAGAGCGTTAACTTGTGGAACGAGAAAACGGTTGCTTCGGTGCAAGAGCTGAACAAAAAGCAAGGCTCGCTGTCCAATGGCAGCGGCAAATCTTCTGCGTCCGTTTCTTTGTCTTCGAAGGACCCAAAGCAGCGAGAACCGGCTAAAGTTTCCAACCAGGGCCTTTGCCTGTCAAGCCCCTTCGCTAAACAATGCGTGGAGATGTTGCAAGACATTCAGTGGCACAGCCCAGCCGGTAAAACAGTTGAGAACGGAGAGCTGCCGGTACCCCGTACACCATCTGGAGTCGGGGACAGGCACGCGGATGATACTACGGATAGCGTACGCACCCCTACCTGTCGGCGCTTCAACGAGGACAGCACGACCCCCAGAATCATGGTACCCCCCGCCACCCCAGACTTGCCTGCCTGCAGCCCGGCCAGCGAAACGGGCAGTGAAAACAGCGTCAGTATGGCCGCTCACACGCTGATGATACTGTCACGGGCGGCTATCGCCAGGACTAGCGCCACCACCCCCCTGAAGGACAATACTCAACAGTTCAGATCTTTAAGGAGCACGGCAAAGAAAAGGAAACTGGAGGACTTGAACGAGGGCGAGAGAAATTCTCGTTCTGCAAATAGAAAAGACCTTCAAAGCTCTCCAACACCATCAAAAAAGAAGAAAATAAAGGCAAGCGGAGGCATTTACTTTTTGCTTGAAAATTCTAAATATATATGACATCTATATATGTGTTGTTTATAACAGAATGGTTTAGAGGGGCTTGTCCAAATCCCCGACATCCTATTTATATTTGTCAGTTTTACTAACTTTGCCACCTGAGCCTAGTATGGTCCTCAGATGCACTTGAGTAACCACATAAGTAACTCCTACTGACTCTCTCCACACACCTTTGACAATCCAATGATTTCTCTTAAAATTTGAATGAGTCTCAAAATTCTAACCTCACAAGTTCTAGGTGGAACGTAGGAAATGGGCCAAACTCAAACTCTGCCTTACAGAACTCACGCTGTTCTTGCATCCTAATTTACCACCAGGACTGGAAATCCACATTTGGTGTATTCCCAGTCTCTAGTTTACAGCAATGCCCCTCTGACGCATGTGGCCAGAGCTGAGAGGCTGTGCCTGTCTGAGGGCTGCTGCTGAAGTGGAGAGCTCGGTTCCTCCTGTCCCATGGCCATGCTGCTTTGTGCCCTGGGGGTACACCTAAAGTGCCTGTGTCTCAGCCACTGATTTCTGGGTGAGCTTTGTGCAGTTACCTCTACAAGGTAGATGGAAGGGTGAGGAGGCAAGAAGTGCTTACAGGTTATTCAGTACCCCCAGGTTCCTCGTGTTTAACACAACTGTTCTTTTCCTCTCCTGCAGAAAAAGAAGCTACCAAATTCTTTTCCGGCGGGAATGGACGTGGACAAGTTCTTGTTGTCTTTGCATTATGATGAATGACAAAAAGAAGTTGAACTGTGACTGTAAAGCTGGGTGGTGTTATGCTGAGGTTTTGCAGGGGAAGAGAATTCTAAAGGGTGAGTTGCACTTTCAGTGCACTGAAGTTTCACTTTATAGCAAATTCATGCTGTTTCTGAAGCAGGTTGCTAAGTGTAAATATTCTTGAGTTGGCATAAGTTTATTTTTGAAAAAGCACTTGCGTAATTATAGAGCCGTTTAATTTGCAAACCTGTACATTTGTATAAATGTAATGTAAGAAAAGTTGTATGTTTCCTGTTACACCATGTTGTCTGTGTTCTGTTGCATTCTCTACTCACTCATCCGAACTGCTTTACCCAGTTTGTGAAAAGGTGGTGAATTTGAAGGCGGTGTTTGTAGTTCACTGTTCTAAGATACAAGCAGCTAACTTGGCCATTTTCCATTGTCTTGTTGAATTCAAAAGGGACTTAATCCTCAGCTTGTATTAACACTCTCTTCTCTCCTAACTGTCCAACCCATGTTGCAGGGCGTTAAACGAGTTAACAAAAATACCAGTAACTAAATGCAAGGAAAATAAACCCTCCAAAAGTCTGTCTCATCTGATGAAGCTTTTCCCAGCCAGCCATGCGGGTGAGAACTTTAACTTGGATAGACCTCATCTGTTTACAGCATTTGCTACACAGGGTGTTGTTGGAATGCAAAAGCTGTTTTCAAACAGCGTCCTTTGTTGTGGGTTAACCCTGGTGTTCATCCTCCGATATCAAGACTTAAACTGTAGCAACAGCCAGACAAGAATTTCAGAACGTTTTGTTGCAAAAGTCAGTTCTTTTAACTGTCATTTGTACTGATGAGAAAGCGTTTTGTAAGTATCACTTATACTTTTAGCTGGATGTGGAAAAATTTACATCTAATCTTTCTATTTGATGTAGAATTTGTCATAGCTATTACACAAAATCTCTTCAAAATGGGCACCAGAGAAGGTCAGCCTACATTTTAGTAATAATTAGCATGGGTGAAAATTGCCACACTAAGCCTTGCTCCAGTACTGCAGAATTTTCTCTACTGGTATTTCCTCCTTTGTTCTCAAATTGTTGAGGTCTTAACAAAATGCAAGTTTTCTTGTAAGAGATCTGTACAGCAACAGGGCAATGTTTCAGATAGTATACAAGGATTCCTAAGGAACCAATATTATGCAGTAGATGTTTATATTAAACCCATCCAATAACTAAATACTGCATAGTATTTACAGCTTGAATAAATATTTTTGTTGTAATAAAAAGTCGTGTGTCTTGCTTAATATGTTGTTAAGTCCACTAAGCACCTTTGCAGATATTGCATAGAAAAGTCACATTGATCAGTCATTGTTTAAGATAAAGAGTTCAGTATTAAACACTAAGCTGTAATGGCAGAAGCAATTGTCTCTTTGCTACATGGTGGCACTTTTATCCTTATTAGTATTCTCACAGGGGATATGTGATATCTCTCAAATAAATCTATTTTAAAAATAATGTAGCTCTTTTATGGGACAGCCAATATCCACTGTAGGCTTTCAGTTCAGGGGCTGTGGTGATTTTTAAAGATGTGAATTTTCACTTCACTTAGACTTTCAAAAGAATAAGCATTTTCAGTTCCAAGCTGCTGTCATATGGCAAATCAATTTTTTTTTTGAAGAGCAGGTGTCAGAGCAGAAATGAAGGTTAATTCTTGTAGCATGCAGCATTTAAATCCTGCTGTTCATTTGCTACCTCTTCAAGTACGTTCCTTCCCAGACAGAATAGATCCCACTACCTCCCAGTCAAAGTATTTATTCACCCTACTCTATGGAGGAAATTGTAAGGACAACCACTGGGTAATGATGAGTTCCTGTTGAAATTCATGTCAAAATAAGAAAGCAGTTGTCTTAAGTCCCAGCTAAGAAACTTAGAAGTGTTTGGTATTTATCCTTTGTGAAAAGGGTGAGGTGGCTATAGGCTTTTCACTCGTGAAATACCCACCTTTTGCCCTCTGGAAAAAAAGCCTACTGAAGAAACTACCTAACCTTCTCGCTGAAGTCTTGGAACAGCAGTAGGAATGCTTCACCCTGACTTCAAGCACACAGCCATGTGTGGGGCAGCAACTCCTGAAGAAGCACCAAGGGTGATCCTTCAGCCCTGAATCTGCCTCTGCACTTTGACAGAACTGCACATCAGAGGTTTAAACTAGCACGAAAAGGGGCAGTAGCACTGAGGCCATATTAGTATGTGCACAGGTAAGTTACACCATCGTCTCTCCTTGTTTGCTTGGATACTCATCCAAAGTCAGAGTGAGTGCATGATACGGCAGGGCTACTTGTTTGGCATTTGACCTGGCTTCAAGGTGCATAACAGTAGGAAACCACCTTTTGAATAAAGGGATTATTTCCAGGAAAATCACTGAGTAGTTAGGAAAATAAAGCAACACAACTGTAAGAAACTAGCTGCTTCCAAGGGCAGCACTTATGCAGGTTACCAAGGCAATTGATTTTCAGTGGCATGTGAAAAGCCATACATCAGTGACGAGGAGCCGCAGTTAACAAACATTCTTTATTGTCAGGTCTCAAGACACTATCATAAGTTGACATTTTTTACTTGTACTGTATAAAAACTTCCACTGCATCAAAGTAATAAAAGCCCAGTTGTCTGTATCAATAATCAATGATGTATTAAGAAATTTCAGAATAGCAGTTAAGGATTTTATCCACTTATTGATAAATAAGATATAACAGGTATCACTCATGAGCTTGATCAGAGGGTTTTTAAAGCTTTGTTTCCAATGCTCTTTGGGCCTACAGCTTCTCTATCAGTATTGCAGAAGCACCACCTCCTCCATTGCAAATTCCCGCAAGACCATACTGTCCTTGTTTCAACGCGTGGGCCATGTGAACAACAATTCTTGCTCCAGACATTCTGAATAAAAGAAAGAAGACAATGGATGGAGCTTAGTTTGAAGGAAAACCCACAGGGGAGAGCTGGCTTAGAATATAGCCACTCCTTCACTGGAAAGGAAAAAGCCACCACCAAAAAGACCAAACAAACCCTATCACCTACATTTAGATGAAATACAAGTTCTTTTTCTCTAGCTACAGTACTTAACCAGAAAGAGGCTTGTACATACGCAAACACAATCTCCCCGTTTATCTGAAGTTTCTTCTGGAAAAGGAAATTGCCTCGAAGTCAGTCTGTATATTACAAAGTCTTTACATGTAGCAAAGCTCTTTCAAAGGAGGTACCAAATTACTACAAAACCCAAATCAATAGTAACGACTAATTTCAAATACTTGATTTGCTTACAGCTTGACAGGCTGCAGTACGCTACTTTGATCCCCCTAATGTGTAAAATCAGACATTTCAATTCTGTCATTAGCCTGTCAAAATGAACTTTTAAGACAAAAAGAATCATATTCTCTTATCAGAAGCAGCTGACACTGCAAAGGAAATGTCAGTATGTTTTGCAGGGTTATGCCTCGAAGAGACCTTTTCATGAACCATGAAGTACTCCTGACTTGTTCCTGATATACAACCTGGTTACTTCACATCTGTATTATTATTGTTTATTCTGTCATGTTAATAGTGATTTGCATTTAATACTTCATAGATCCATACAGCTATGGTAGCAAGCAAGCTCTTTATAAAAGTAGGTGGTAACTAACTGTGAAAAGAAAAACGGGATCGTGCTCTTTTCAAGGTACCCTGAAATTTAACACCTGCATTAAGTCACTATGGACCCGACAACAGATTCCTGCTACCTTTCCTACTTGCATTAAATTTGAGATAAAGGTAAACATGTTAGCAGTGTGCCTAGAAAACAACGCCCGTGTGCAGAGCACTACCCAGAGCTTCTTTTACTCACCCTATTGGATGCCCAAGAGAGACAGCACCTCCGTTAATATTTACTTTTTGTGGATCAATACCCAGCATTTTGATATTGGCCAGCACCACAACACTGAACGCTTCGTTGATTTCCCACATTGCAATATCTTCTTTCTTCAGGCCTGTCTCACTTAGAATCTAGAAATAATAATAAAAAATAATTACTACTATAAAAAAATAAATAAATCAGGAAGCTAATTGTAGAAATAAATAGGTCTGTTTTGAAGTCAGTGACTCAGGATGGCCCTGGCCTGACTCAAACTCACATGAGGCAAAACAAAACAAAACTGCAGTACTGAAATACAAACTTAAGTTTTCAGAAAAGAAGAACTGGAGAGTACCCTGTGCCAAGAATACACTTACAATATTAAGACCACTGCTACAGTAAGTACTCATAACTTGTACTCCTACATTTAAACTGATGCAGGATTGCCTCACACCATACACTTGTCTCCAGTTCCTTTTCCAACTAGTCTGTATTTGTATAAGCATATTTATATTCCTTTTTAGCCATCCTAGCTGCAAAGCTTCAAAAGTATAAACAAGTCTGAAATTGGTGAAAGCAGCATAAAACAATGTTCTCTTTCAAAACAGGTGTGAAAAAATTTGTTACTCTGGAAGTCGGCATTCTCTTCTTGATCCTCTGAAAAACATGTTCTTTCTATTTATGATGTAATTGTAATCTTGATCCTAATTACATCCTGGAGGGATGAGCCAACAATTCAGCACTAAGGAAGTTTGTTGTTTTACGAAAAACACTCAGTTTTATTCCTACCCTGGGAATAGCGTGTGCAGGTGCAATTGGGAAGTCAATGGGATCGACGGCAGCATCTGCAAAAGCTGTAAAAAAAGAAAAAAAAAGGAAAGGAAAAAAAAAAGAAGAAAAAGCTGTTCAGAAGACCTTTTGTTTTTACCATACATGATTTTTATTTGTGCAAGCAGCAAACCTGACCAAGATAGAAAATTTCTAAACATAATGGTCTGTGAAATAGTTAAAATTTAGTGCCTCAGGTGAGTCACATGACATTTTCATATTGTTAATATTATTCCATACAGAAGACTGTTTATGATCAAAAGCCTGCTGGTATGATACCTGAAATTGCAAGCACTGTACTGAGGAGATGCAGCCATAGTGCCTAAGGGCTCAGCTTTTCTGTCCTGTGAACATCAGATAACCAGCCAAACAGGAGTCCCAGTCTGAGAGCATACAATGGGAGTATTTTCCAGGACTGTACTCAAAAGTTAAGAAAAGAAAAATCTTACCTACTATCCGTGCCAACGGTTTGACTTTCAATCTCTTGGCCGCCTCTGTCGTCATCAGCACCAAAGCAGCTGCTCCATCATTCAGAGTGCTGGCATTAGCAGCTGTAACTGTTCCTAGAAAAGGTAACGCGTGTTTTGACCGTGCTGTGTGATACAGCTCACCTATATCCTGCTGTTGTTATTTTCCCTTTTACCTTGGGGCCCCTGAACATAAGTTCTCAACAATATGGTGATACCTGTTGCACCGAGTTAACTAAAAATGAGTTGTTTTTTTTTTTAATCAGTTTTCTTACACAAGTACAATCACAGTATCTGTATGTTTATCCAAGCAGTGGTTCAGATCATGCCTTCCACATCAGCTGCATTGCTGGCACTGGCACAGAATTCCAGCTCAAAAAAGAGCTGTGAATGAGTGGCAACTTTGATTTAGACGGAAAGATTTACCAGTGACAGATTCAGGGAAGTAACTGGTGGCTAAGTAAAGGCACTCCCCAGCTCCCATTGGAACAAGAGCTTGTACTTGCCGGAGACCAAGGCAATAGCTAAATTGAAACCAAGCTGTTTCAGGCGTTCTTAAGGAAATGACCAGTGTTTTTCACTGGTTTAAAGTTCTTGGACCATCTGTTAATCCAAACCAATTCACACTGTTGTGATGCACGTTTCTTTATCTTCGCAGACATTTAAAAGTCAAGGGAATGCTGCTGGGCATTCAAGCTCTTGTGAACAGTACTCTTCACTGTACCAAAGAATCCTTGCACTTGGTAGAAAATTAAGCAATTAGTTTAGCAATATTTACCATTTTCTTTTTGGAAGACAGCTTTCAGCTTTGGAACTTTACTAAAATCAACACGTTTGTATTCTTCATCTTCATTCACTTCTGTGTCTGGCTTTCCTGAAATTCAGATTTGGTTTAGTATTTTACAGAACAGTCCATTCTTAAGACATTCTAACACACTACTTTGATTAAATGCTGCCTTAAGCAACTTATTTCAGTAAAAAAAAAAGTCAACATGTCAAATGCACGTCAAGAAGCATGCTTACAAAAACTGAAAAAAAAAGCCCAAAACCAAAACAATCAACAACAAAAAAATCCGTAATCCAATTTCTTCACAGCAAATCCATTTATACTTCTCAGTGGCTGAATGAAAGGGACAAAAAAATGTATCTTTAAGGTAAGTAATATGGAAATTAAAACATGGGTGTCCTCAAGCCATACTAGCTAAATTCAGTAACTAGTCTTCCACTTAAATAAAGAAGGAAGAAGATACGGTATGTAACATTGAAGAAAAATGTCAAACCAAAACCAGATCACAGGGCACTGACTGCTGTTCATCAGAGGGTGCACAACAGAAAATTCTTAGCTAATCTAAAATTAGCATTCCCCAAAATCTGTACGTTTGAACACCACAATCTGCACAGACAATGTTACAGGTTTGAGTGAGAAATGCAATTCATTTTATCACACTTTTCCATAATACCTTTTTTTGAAATAGTGACAGGAACTATTTCATTTTTCAGTATTCCCGAATCCCAGGCTGTTTTGCTCTTGGTGTAAGAGCCTATGGCGTAAGTGTCTTGTTCCTCTCGGGAAATAGTGAACTTCTTCGCAGTATTCTCAGCACAATTGCCCTTGGAGAAAACCAGGCACGTTAGGTTTGGTATTTCTGGGGATGTGAAGTAGAAACGTAACTGAGAACACTCAACCAGCAGATTTCCAGATTTGAATGTGACTAATATTTGGTGTCCGTTTCTACTTTACTCTGTCGTGATCAAATAGTAACTTCGGGGTTTGAAATGTGATCTTCAGATTTAGCAAGTGTTTTCTGGAACCAGATTACTAAAGCCATGAAGGAACTTTCCTTACAAGGCTTTTTTTTTTTTTTTATGGAAGTTAAAAAAATGCATACAAAAGTAAGTTTTAAAGTGCTTAGGGCTGACATCTTCAGAGACTCAAGATTGTTGTTCAGCCACAGAACAGTATGTTCATCTTGTGTATTCAAGACATTATTAGCTGGCCCATTCCAAAGGTTACAAGAACAGGTTGCTTACTTAGCCTTCAGGATGTGGTACTCTAAAATAGAAGTAGCTATGCCTTTTGTCTAATAACTGGAATGAAATAAGTAAAAGAAACAATCAAATCAATCCTAGGGTTTTTCCCCACATACAGGAACTAGCAAAGCCCCTCTTTACATTCCTATAAAAATCCTCAAAATGCATTTTAGCTGAAACATGGGAGCAGATTTCAAGCAACAGGTTAAGCAGAGTGCACTATACTGCAAAAAGAAGTAGATCGTATACGGAAGCTGTGAGGTCTGTATCAAATACATGGATCACAGCAGAATATTCTTCATTATGTTTCCCTGTTCAGCAGCAAGAACACTAACTGATGAATAACACCCTGTAGTTGTGAATTACCACAGACAGAGGTCAGAAATATTTGTAAATTTGTAAACTGACTGCAGTCATTCTCTTTTCAAACTGTTCTTCCCTGATGCTTGTTCTTCACTATCTTCCTATCAGTTGTTTTCCAAACCCATCCCAAGTTTGTTTCTCCAGTTTAAGTTACCGTGCTGCTAAGTAAGCATATCAGCTGACTCAAACCTTCCAACAGAAGATATGAGATATGTACCTTGGGGAGGGAAAAATAAACATGAAAGCCTGCAGGACTGTACAGAGCAGGCACCCTCAAAGACATCAAGTGACTTGGATTGCTCTCTCCCACAGATAAGAGTAACAGCAATCTACCAGGAGCAGCTTTATTTTTGTTTAAATCCCTGCTCTAGGCTATTCAGACTTCAGAGACAGATAAATACTAATACACACTTTGCTGTTCTGGTTTGGTCTTCTGTCTAGCCCCTCCATTACTGTTACTACAGGACTCCTGGAAATGGAAAACTTCTCCTCCTCTGTCACTGCCTTCCTCTGCTAATGATAGCCCTCATTTCTAGCCCTTGCTAGATGAAGCAGTTTCACAATAATTACAAACAAGCTCCTCAAAGCTGCAGCAGGTCTATGGTTGATACATTAGTACTCCAGTGCAGGAACATTTACCATATGGATATGGTTATAAGCATCTGTCAGCCCATCTTTTACTATCAGGTCTTCCAGCTTTACTCCTCCATAAGGTGTTGCTCCTCTGCTCATTGTATAGGGAACATTAGACATGCTCTCCATTCCACCAGCAACCATTACATCCTGCTCAAAGGAAACAAGGTAAAATTATTAATAATGCTCTCTATGACTTCTTGTAGGAATAACTATCAGCAAAAGCCAAAGCAAAAACACTTGGTATTTCTGAGGAGTCTTAGAGAATGAGGAAAAAAAAGTCTTTACTCATTTCAAAGGCAAACAGCAAGAACAACAGCTGAAGGCAGTTGACCCAGCCTGACAGAAGAGGACTTTTGCCTTGTATGCAGTTTTAGACAGCTACAAGACCCTCATCAGTCCCTTGCACTTTTACTTCAAAAGCTTCCAAGATCAAATAATAAATTTTATGTTAAACAGCTTCTTTTCCTGTAAATTACTCATTTTTTATTCTTCATTCACAGCTCCATACCCCTATAGAACAAGCAACAGCCAGAATCTAAGAGACCAAGAAGGAGAGATTTACAAGTACCTGCAGTTTTACATATTGTTTCAACTTACTATGTAAAGAGAGATAATTTATAATATAGTCTGATCATCTGAAAACGCCAGCTAAAAAGAGGTGTTAATGATTACTGAACTTGAATTAAGCTGAATCATTATGGGCATATCAAAATTAGTATACTTTTCAGTCTGAGACAAAGCAGAAAAACAGAAAACCTACAAAGCTATAAGGACCATAAGTATACCTATTGTTCATCAGGCTATTAAGAAGAGTGTGTCCAGCAGGTTGAGAAAGGTTCTCCTCCTTCTCTACTCTGCCCTCGTGAGACCACATCTGGAGCACTGTGTCCAGTTTTGGACTCCCCATTTCAAGAGGGACAGGGAAATACTAGAGAGAGTCCAGCAGAGGGCTATGAAGATGACGAAGGGACTGGAACATCTCTCTTACGAGGAAAGGCTGAGAGAACTGGGGCTGTTCAGCCTGGAGAAGACTCAGAGAGGTCTGATCAATGTTTACAGGTATCTGAAGGGTGAGTGTCAAGTAGAAGGGGCCAGTCTCTTTTCAGCTGGGCCATGACAGGATGAGGGTCAATAATCACAAACTGGAACACAGGAAGTTCCATCTAAACATGAGGACAAACTTCTTTACTGTGAGAGTGACAGAGCCCTGGAACAGGCTGCCCAGAGAGGTTGTGGAGTCTCCTCCTCCAGAGACTTTCAAAACCTGCCTGGACACAATCCTGTGTGATGCTCCTCTGGCAGGGAGATTGGAGTCCATGATCTCCAGAGATCCCTTCCAACCCCTACCATTCTGTGATTCTATAGCCCCAAATTCCCTAAGATCTCAGGATATGAAGAACAGACACAGTTCTGCTTAACAGCATATCTGAAGTATGGGTAAACATAAGAAAAATACACACACAGCAGCATGAGTCAGTAGTGCTGGCAACATAAATTCAGAAAGATTTTGCATGTATTCCAAGCTTACGACCCTGGACTTTAGGCATGCAGGCTTTGATTGCTTCAGGGATCTGCTGGCCAGAGTATCATGGGACAAAGCCCTAGAGGGAAGGGGAGCCCAGGACAGCTGGTCAGTATTCAAGGATCACCTTCTCTGTGTCCAGGAGCAAAGTATACTGACAAAGAGGAAGGCAGGAAAGAATGTTAGGAGACCTGCCTGGATGAGCAAGGAGCTCCTGGACACACTGTCACACAAAAAGAAACTTTACAAGGAGTGGAAGAATGGACAGCTAGAATGGGGGACATATAAGGAAGCTGTCCATGCAGCTAGAGACATGGCTAGAAAAGCTAAAGCTCACTTAGAATTAAATCTAGCAAGGGAGATCAAGGAAAACAGCAAACATTTCTAGAGGTATATTAATGGTAAAAAGAAGACTAGGGAAGGCATGGGGCCCCACAGAAAGGAAATGGGAGAACTGGTGATAAGTGATATGGAGAAGGCTGAGGTTCTCAACAACTTCTTTTCCTCAATCTTCACTGACAAGGGCTCCAGCCACACTCCTGGAGTCACAGAAGATAATGGCAGGGGTTGGAAGAAAGAACAATGAGGTGACTGGGTACAAAGACCAGCTGAGGGAACTGATGTTGTTTAGCCTGGAGAAAAGTAGGCTCAGAAAGACCTTCTTACTCTCTACAACTACCTCAAAGAAGGTTGGAGCAAGCTGGAGGTCGGGCTCCTCTCCCAAGTAACAAGTGATAGGACAAGAGGAAATGGCCTCAAGTTGCACCAGGGGACGCTTAGTTTCGATCTTAAGAAAAATTTCTTCACTGAAAGGGTTGCCAAGCCCTGGAAAAGGCTGCCCAGGGAAGTGGTGGAGTCACCATCCCTGGAGTTATTTACAAGACGTGTAGATGTGGCACTTCAGGACATGGTGGACTTGGAACTGTTAGGTTAACAGTTGGAATCAGTGATCTTAAATGTCTTTTTCAGCCTAAACAATTATATGATTCTATAGGATTTTCTTGGACTTTAAGCTTCAGTAAGACAAAATTCTATCAAAACCCCCTCTTTTTTTTTTGCTATGGTAGAAAAATCTTTGAACTGACATTCAAACAGTTTCACCTTTAATAGGTCTTTGTATTTTAAATTGAAAAGCCTAACTACTGTACTCACTATATGACTGAAAAGAATTATTATTTTAATTGTCCTCAGTCTGTGAAACTAATACCAATAGACTCAGGGCAGTTGCCTCCATTCTCTTATAAGATCTATAAAATTCTCTTGAAGGGACAAGAAAAGTTTCATGAAAACTAACGTTAACATTCAAATTGCACATATAAAATGCCATGATGTTTTTTGATAAATTAACAAGGATATTTTTAAAACCTAAATCTAAATCATGATGATATATCTCTCCAAGTACTATTGCATTCTTACAAAACATAATCAAACTCTTCCTAAAAAAATAAAACTAGCTGAACCTCCGAAGAGAAAATGATTCAAAGCTTGCTTTACTGCAGGATATTGTGTAACATCTGGACAATAATTCCTCCAGTTATCAGCAAGCACCTATGCTTCAGTAAGCGGATTAACAGAAAAGGCTCTTCACTTTCATTCATGAGATGAAATGAATTTAGAAGTTAATCTTTTATTGAATTCTCTATAACGAGATTTCTGCTAAATGCTGCAGATTGCATTTCTGTTACCCTGGCTGAAGACAGTTTGTACTTCTTCCATGCTCATTTAAATGTTTTTGGAAAAGATGAGCTGCCACCTGCTGCACCCTGACCAAGGGAAAATACTGTATCTAATTCAAACCTGTCCACGGAGTACACAGGTATACTTCATAACAGTATTCTCTTCTAAGGCAGGCATCAGAATGGTTACCAGATGCCTGCACACAGATTCATCAGTGCATTTGCTTTGAAATAGAGCTATGAATAACAGCAAGGAGATGATTCAAAGGAAAGATGGATCACCCAGAGTTTCTGATACCTACCTTTTCCACATTAGTTTGGGGGTTTGTTTTGTTTTGGCTTTTGGGGGGGGAGGGAGTTTGCCTGTTTGGTTGGTTGGTTTTGTTTGGTTTTTTTTCACTAATATTCAAGTAGTATCAACATTCACAAAGTTCCTCAGAGTAAGAAATAAAGGGAAGATGAGCAAGAGCATCAGTTAATGGAGATATGTCTTCTTGTTCCTAGCTACATCTGCTGTGTGGAAAAGGACCTCAGCTGGCCACTATCCTCTATGCAGCTGCAGAACAGAACAGGAATAAAGGAGATAAATCTGTAGGAATCCTAGTACAAATGACATGCCTGTAGCTGGACTTATTTCTTACAACTATTTCAGTTTAAGTATGCCGAACAGATAGGAAAAAGCATATAGTTATATTCAATAGTTATATTAATAGAATTTTAATGTCTTAATAGTAGTTTTCATGATTGTAGTAAGGTCTTACGATGAACAACTGTGTGCATAAGGATACAAGAAACTTAGCACAGAAAGAAGTTAAAGTAATCATTGTAAAATGTGAATAGTTGATAGAATTGAGTAAAAGTGAGATGGGAAAAATAGTATTGCCAGTGGCTGAAGTAAAACAAAGGCTGCTACCTAAGAGGCACACTCATAACATCTGGTTACATATAAAATTGGGCACATACTCTTTAAAAAGAATTTATCACTAAGACCTGTTTTCAAATTGCCAGAGTGGGTTTCTATAAATACGGTGATTAAACAGAAATGTTAAGAACTCAAGGCAAGAGGGCACTAAAACAGAAAGTACCAACAAAACAGAGGAAACACAAGATGGCAGGAATTATGATTTTGTTTTGGTTGGTTGTTTTTTCTTTTTCTTGTTATGAAATGTTTTAACATTATATAGTAAATATATTTGTGCTTTTTTTATTTAAGAACATTAGCAGTAGTGGACAAAGACTGGATTTTTCTTAATCTCACTGAATTCATGAGTTCACTTCAAAGTTGGTGCTTCCTAAGAAGGAGGAGGAGAAGGAGGAGAAGGAGGAGGAGAAGGAGAAGAAGAAGCAGAAGCAGCAGGAAGAAGCAGCAGGAAGAAGAAGAAAGAAGAAAGAAGAAAGAAGAAAGAAGAAAGAAGAAAGAAGAAAGAAGAAAGAAGAAAGAAGAAGAAGAAGAAGAAGAAAAAGAAGAAGAAAAAGAAGAAGAAAAAGAAGAAGAAAAAGAAGAAGAAGAAGAAATAATTTGTTCCCTACCAACATATGACACTAAATGAATTGGACAGAAAAATATTTTTGAAGAAATAATATCCATACAGAAATTCTTGTGGGAACTTTACTAAGTGACCTAACTGAAATTATTCGGAGCATATCCTAGGATCAGTTTTGCTTTTCCAAATCTCAAGGAAAATAAAAATAAGCCAAACCTTTAAAATACAGAGAAGTTATTTTAAAAGATATTTATACAGAGGAAGATCAAATGGATGAATAAACTTGACACTTACTTAGAACGAAAGAATAAATGCTATATAGAATATGAAGACCTTATAAAAATACAGGAAAATATATCACAGAACACTGGAAAATTTATCTGCCAAAATGCTGAACTTCTACAGAACGTCTACAGCTTCCTATTCATTTTGTGCTTTGTTATTTGAATGGCAACTGATAGGCAGCAGAGTGAAATGACTGTTTATCATACAGCTCACCATTGTTGGCATGAGGGCAACATAAGGGTTCACATATGTCTCACTGTGAAAGTAATTTCAAAATACAATCATACTGGCACAGTAAACAGGGAGTGTTTTAGCCCACAGTGTTGCAAAAGAACATTTCAGTTATTGCATTCTCTGAAAAACTTTCCTTCATATCACTTGTTCAACATAAAGCAGAAAAATGCAGGACCAGTTATTCCTTAGGTTTCACAGACCAATTGTATTGAAAGCACCAACCGACTTACATTTTCATGAAACTGAAACAATGAATTTTTTTAGTAATGTGTGATGGATATATAGAATTATTTATTGAAGTGGCTGATCATGATTATTTACCCTTCATGCACTGCACTGTTTTGTCCATTCAAATTTTAAGACAACTTTCAAAATTCTCTCATTACCTCTGCTTCCTTGAGTGAATTATAAACACATTCCAATATATGGTCCTTACTTGTATCATGGACTGCAACTGTAATGTTCAGTTAGTTCAAAATGCAGTTTAAATTCAGGAACACAGTATTACTGTTCTCAGTTGTCAGTTTTGATATAGCAGACATAATGTTCATTAAATGATAAAGAAGAATCTGAAAGGAGAAACAAGAGTATTAAAACTGAAGGACAGTTGTTAAGTAATGTTGTTGAAAAGTCTGTCACTATGTAAATTAAAGGAAAACAAAATAATCCCAAACCTCAAGTAGCATAATTCACAAAGCTATGAATGAATTATTATAAGCTAATTTTATGCATTCTTTATTTGTTTTGTATTACAAGGGCTTGTAAAAATTTCATGTATTTCAGCAGCCAATATAGATAATATGTTTGTTAAAATGTGAAATCCCTAACTGCTGATTTTCTAGGGACTGGCTACACACATTATCAGGACATATATAGTAAAACAAACAAATAATGTCAGAATGTAAAAAAAGAAATCACATAAACATAACAAACATCACTCTAAACAAATCAGCTGGCCAACTAACTGTCTGGTGATTCTGTACTGAAAAACAATCAAGTAGTAATCAGGTATCCTAGAAAGACTAATAAATTGTGATTTATTTCCTTTTTTCACCATCTTGAAAAGATACTCGGTGATCAAAAGCACTGCTCCTCTGTATTCTGAAGTCTGGTACTCTGTTTTCTCCAGAGATTTTGTAATGGCAAGTGAAGGAGAAGGGTTGCTTTACAGGGTTATCTTCTACATCCAGATAGACCACTGATCTTCAGTGAATGGTGGTTGTGATCAAAAAGGGAATACTGATTTCATCACAGAATTTTGCTTTATGTTTCTCCTACTAGCTTCACAAATCTAAAGACTGCAAGAAAGTGTAGCAGAAATTCCCCAAAAGTCCTCATTATATCCATCATTATATCCAAGCAGGATAAAAGTATCTAATTGGGCTTCTGTCTTCTCTCAGGTTAGAACAGAAAACAGAATGTGACTAATAGTGTCAAACAGAATTGATCAATGAGATATATCTTCTGCTGTCTCAAAGTAGCTCAGTCATAGAGGGTGCTGAGTTTTCCGTAAGGTATCAGGCCCCTCAATTTCTAAAATTTCTTTCACCATGAAAGGTAACAGACTTTCTTCCCTATTACATTCTCTCTTATTACATTTGATATTCATTTATTTATTGAATTCTAAATTTATAAATCTTCTTAATTTATTATTGATGGAATAAACAGAAAGCATGCTTATTTCTTCCTAATTCCTAACTTGTGCCAACTGTCTAAACTTGAATACAAATGCCTAACATGTAGGAGTTCAGTGTGACCAGCTGCCAGAAAAAAGGGATCAGGCCCTGTTCCCCACTCACCAGAATGTACCAGAACTGGTTCAAGGAATATTGCAATTAATCAGAAGACAAGCAGTATCAACATTGTCTTACTGTTTGTTGGGAAAAACATGAATAACCAAAAGTGACCTAGAAGATACTCCTTTGCCACTGCTGAGGGCTACATTTAAAAACAAAATTTGGTATGAGCTAATTAGCACAAGCAAACAAATGACTGAGATCATTTGCTCCTGTAAATCACATTCTTTATAGGATCTACATACTATATATTGTGCTACAAATAGAAGAGCTCTTCCATTTAAGTTATTAGGGAATGTTTTATTACCTATTGTAAATCACAGCTAGAATTCTACCCTTGCATTGCTCTTGGCACTGATAAAGTATTCCTAAAAAATCATCAGTAAAATTTCAGTGAATGCTAATGGCACAATGTTCCTAAATTTATAGAATCTTTGGCTTAGATGAATGTTGCTTGGAGCAACAACTAACTGGGAAGGAAAATCTGGTAGTCATTACATATAACGTGATGCAGATACTGAATGATAAGAAAATTAGAAAATAAATGCACTGAGTCCATGCAATATGATTTACTAACTGACAAAAGGATATGCAAACCTCAGATTCCAAGGCCAGAAGGGAAGAAAAAAACCTACTTGGGCAATCTCCTTTCTCTTGAGGTAGTAATTCAACAGATTCTTGTGCCAAGGAAGAGATTCCAGGTAGCCAACCTATGTCATCCAGCCAAAGTGCCTGCTGCTTGGCTGCATCTGTCCTTTAAGTGCAAATGAAGAGCAGCTTCCATTCCCAACCTCCATAAAGAAGCAAACTTCCCACAGTTTTTATGTTATTGGTTTATTAGTGCTGGAGAAGGGACTTAAGCCATTGTTCCCACTGAAAATTTTCCTCTTAGAGTAGCAAGAACGAATTTATTTTTTGCCTGCAGCAGGTGTTATTCAGAAATCTGAATCAAAAAGTGTTTAAAAAGCTATAAATGTAATGATTTGGAAGCTTTATATAGTTTTCTGCATAAATGATATTAAAATATTTTGCTTCTGCACCTGCCTACTCTTTACATTAGCATAATTATTCATATCTTAACAAATACATTGGTGGCATTTGGTTATATAAAAAGAAAAATCGGAGCTTTGTCCATCTGTAAAGCAAGAAAAAGAAAAGAAAAGAAAAGAAAAGAAAAGAAAAGAAAAGAAAAGAAAAGAAAAGAAAAGAAAAGAAAAGAAA
>WUAM01000098.1:189642-221265 GCA_024336885.1 Actenoides hombroni | reverse complement strand
AGGTGGTGGAAGCCCCATCCTTGGAAGTTTTTAAGACCAAGCTGGATGGGGCTCTGAGCAACCTGCTCTAGTGGGAGATGTCCCTGCCATTGGCAGCGGGGTTGGAAGTAGACGATCTTTAAGGTCCCTTCCAACCCTGACAATTCTATGATTCCATGATCAAAACAGCAGTAAGAAAAAAATTGAAGCTTTCTTGGTTTCTTTAAGACTCAGAGAAATAATGGTTTGGTTCAGAATACATTATAAACTAGATCCAGGAATGGTGACATGAAGTAACAAAGAAAAGAAAGAAGGCCAGAGACAAACTGGAAAGGCAAATAAATTGGAAAGGCAGCTGAGATATGGAAGCAGCAACAGATCAGAGAAACAAGAGCCCCTGGCATTTCAATTCCATAAAGTGAAAGACTTGGAGACAGAGTTAACACACTTGCTTATATGATGATGTTCACTGACTCAAGCCACTGGGAACCATCACTGACTTTCATACCACAGACACCTCACAGTCCGGAGCCGGGAAAAACCAAACAAATATCACTACCCCCCACCCCCCTATTATTTATAGCTCTAAGAGACTAGTAACTGGGTGAGTCTCTGCTTTTGCTGAGGCTGGCAGCACAGCACGTTATGATGAGCTCAGCTGAAAACTCTGGTTCTCTTCAGAGCTCGTGGCCTGCGCCTGTCAAACAGACCAAATGCACAACCGCTCTCAGAAAGTCACTGGACGTAAACTACTAAATCCAAGTGCAGCTGTTTACACAGACATGCTGGGTCTGGTTCAAAGTCCAGTGACAAGACTTCCACCAACTTCAGCAGGCACTGGACAAAGTGCTGTTCTCTGCAGAGTAAGGCCAAAGCAGTAAGTAGTTGCTTAACTCAGCTATACTGTTATTTTCACAGAAGGGAGAACAAAAAATAAGTATTTTACTTTTGTTTTGGAAAAAAACAAACAAATAAAAGAATACTAAGTATGTTTCTCACTTATGATCCACTTACATTGTAAGCCCAAAATATATATTGAACTGACTAAATTTTCACTTCAGGGAAGGGGAGATGTTACCAGAATGCTTCTGAGTATGGAATTAAAAAAAAAGTCAATGTCTGTCTTCACATTCACACTTGTCCACATTCTTTGCTGCTTAGCATTTAACTGCTTGCTGAGGATGGTGTATTCTCTCGTTCTCCCATTAAGTGATACTGTTTTTCCCCACCATATAGAGAATTTTAGAACACAGTTGACAGAGATGAGTAATTCCTCTCTATCACTTCAATCAAAACACTTATTCAGCGACAACAGATTCTACTTCTTCTAAAACAATAAAAATAGCCCGAAGCGTCCTTAATATGCTTGGAAACTGCATTACTTTCATACGTATATTCAATTCATTTCAGTGTTCAAAGTGTCTGAAAGTCAAGATTAAATGTGTTTCAGCAAAAATTAAGTCTATCAAAATTTCTTTTCAAAATGTTTCAAACCAGAAAGCTTGAAAATTCCCTTAATTAAAAAAAAAAAAATCCACCTTATTTGCTCAGCTCTAAAAATATATCTGACCGTTTCCAAAATATAATTTTTTTTCCCCTGTTTTAAACCAAAGCACAAATGCCTATAAAATTAAGGTTGCATAAACAAAATGAAACCTCGCTAATTAGGTTTATTATCCCAGGCCAAAACACAATCCCAAATCAAAGAGCACAGTCATTAATAGGACAGAATCTACACCATCAGTTGTGTGTCTTTGCCATACAACAACACTACAATTCACATACCTGACTCCCACACATCAGGCTTTGTGCTGCCATCATGATCGATTTCATTCCTGAAGCACAGACTTTATTGACAGTTGTAGTAGGAGTGCGGATTGGTAGACCTGAGTCAAAGAAGTTGTACAAACTGTGTTATTTAAAGGGCAGATTAATACTTTATTGCTGTGTCAGCAATATTTCATACAGGACCAAGCCCAGGGTGTCCAGCATGTGCTATTTAACCTGCCAGGGCAATTTATCTACCCTCACCCCTAGTTACTATCCTTCTTGGAGACTCTTGCTGTTTCTCCCCTTCCAACAACAGACTTGTGATGAGAAAGCAAGTGAAGAATCGGATAGAAGATCAAGGAAGGGACTCCAGAATTATTCCTCCTCCTGACACCCTGTGGGATAACAGCCTGGCTTGCCATGAGACAGGAGGTGCCTGTTGCCAAATTCTACAGGTTGTTTATGCCACTTTGGTCTTGAATGTCTTAGAGGCAGGGATCGGGGTGTGTCACGTTAAGAACAGCTTATAAACTAGATCCAGGAACAGTGACATGAAGTAATAAAGAAAAGAAAGAAGGCTGGTGACAAACTGGAAAGGCAGATAAATTGAAAAGGCAGCTGAGATATGGAAGCAGCAACAGATCAGATGAATAAGAGTCCCTACCTCTAACTGGCAATGAGACAGACCCCAGAATTACAGGGATTCTAAACACAGGCAGTACTGAACAAGACCAAAGTGCTAGTAGGTGTCAGCATCCTTCACACAGTTCTGAGTTATCACTGTTATGAAGCATTCATTACAATAGCGCTGGGCTCTGCTGTAAGCAGCTTGGCTCAAGACCATTGCATCACTGCCTCTACCCTAGACTTGCTCTCTAGCATTACGGCTCTGCTACCAGCACGTCACCTCCATATGAGCAGTGAGATGGAGAGACTAGCCAGGGGAAAGAAAAGAGCCATACGCATCCCTCTGCCTCATGTGGAAGCAGTTCTGTCTCTTTCAGAAAAGTACAGGGACAGAGCCAAGAAAGTACCCAGTTCTCCTCTGATCCATAGGCTTCCCTAGAGCCATGCTAAGGTATGGAATCTCATCCCCGGAGCAAAAGGGAGAAGAAAATAATTCCTGCACTCCAATAACAGTTGTGCTGCAGTTTAACACTATAGAGCCAGTCCTTCCAGCGACAGCTCCAGACTCCATGGGAAGATGAGTGTAATGAGATACTGTTATCTGCACTTCAAGGAAACCAAGACCCCTTAACCAGTAAGGCTTAAGAATAATCATACACTGAAGAAAAATAAAGTCTGTTTCATGGAAGATTCAAAAAAGAGCATCCCTCATTTGTGGAAAGTGCTCTGGAAGTAGCAGCCTTGTTTCCAGTATCATCTTGTCCAGGTTCTGCAAATACCATGGGCATTAACATCCATCTGCATATGAAAATTGATTCCTGAAGAATCAGGCCCACTTCCATGAGCACAACACACACCCTTCACCCACCACAGGGAAGAAAGCATACACAGACTGTCCTGACAAAAGGCTGGGCACCACTCCACTTTAACTCATAGCTAAATAATCCACAGTCTACGTAAAACCAGACAACCTTTAACACCAGTATCAAGAGAATGAATACCTGCACCCAAGACCGCTTGTCTTGCTGGAGCTTGTCCTTGTCCAGCCTGTAAGACATTACCCATATATGCTTCTTTCACTTCTTCTGGGGGGATACCTATAAAACAAAATTGTTTTGATTCAGAATTCTTTGTTCAGAAGATGTAACTCCCATTTATGAACCTTCCCATTGAAGTTTTGTGGCAAAGAGTGATGAAATGTGCCATGGGCAATCTGTGTGCTCAAAGCACACAGGGCCCTGTTGGGTGCATCCCAGATCTCTACCCTCATATTCATGGAACATGGTGAACTGGTGACCCTCACATAAAAGAATTCCCTTGTTGCCCTGCAGAACAAGCTACAGTTAACTACCTAAAGCAAACATTTCCAAGCCTCTCTAATTCACCTGAAAAGCTCATTTTCCGTGGACAGTTAAATGCATAAAACTTTCTACCTGCCACACTTATGTCTAAAGAAACAGTTTTGTTTGTTGACCAGGGGTGAGCCAAGGCCACAGCTCCCACCAGACAGAAGAGGTCTGCTCTCCTGCTGCATCTCTTGCAACAGCCCTGGGGTTTATGTTCCTCTAATACGCTGTTTCAAGAAACAAAATTTGTAGTAAATTAACCCTCCTCTCTCCTCAAAAGACTTCTTTGCTAATTTGAATCCATCAATAGACTCACAAAGGTGCCCCATGTGAAAAAACAGGCAAGGAAAGGAAGGGCCGCTGGCTTCAGCAACAAGTAACTTTTGCATCAGTTTAGGTGTGCCATAAAACCCCACCCCAGAGGAACAATTAGCATGTACAATCAGATTTGGATTAGCACAGGTATGCCCCTAAGTAATACTCTGCTCCTAGACGCAGCAGTTAATTCAGATTGAAACAAAGCCCAACAGGCAACTTTATTGAAATACCATTTGTGGATAAAGACTTTAACCAACAAAAAACCCGCACAGGATCTTTTGTTTACCAAACAACTTCTACACAGACTGATACTGTTCTCAGCCACCTGGAGTTTTCCTCCTCACAGAAAAAAAAATATTGACACGTACCTGCTCTGTCAATTGCTCCCTTAATTGCAACGGAGCCAAGTTTAGTGGCTGGCAATGACGAAAGAGATCCCTGGAAAGATCCAATCGGTGTCCTTACGGCGCTTGCTATCACCACCTCCTAAGAGGAGAAGCATAGAGTGAAAGTCACAGTCTCTCTCACACATGCCCATGCATGCCTGTGTTTTTTAAATTTATCCACTTTTACTCTTTCAGTCACTTCACAGCTTCCCTTTTATCCTGCAACCGTTTCAGAGCACTCACTAAAACAACCTCTACTAAAGCATGCAGCACGGGCAATAAGCATAAGGAATTCAGAAATCTGTGTGCAGTTGCAGGACTACAGTCTTGCTGGGATCATGGAGCCATGGTGGGATGGCTCCCATGGCTGGAGGGCTGCCATGGAGGGATACAGGCTCTTTAGGAAGGACAGGCCAAGGAGACATAGGGTGGGGTTGCTCTTCACGTGAGAGAACAGCTGGAGTGCACTGAGCTCAGCCTTGGGACAGATGATGCTTGAAAGCGTCCCAAGGCCCTGGAGGGGTCAAAGAAGAGAGCTGGTTAATATTTGAGGATTATCACCTCCAAACTCAAGAGCAGGCAGTCACATAAAAATGCCATGAGGTCTGTATGAATGACCAAGAACTTGTACACAAAAAGAAAGCACACAGAAGGTGGAAGCAGGGACAGGGAACATGGGAGACACCATCCGAGTATGCTGTGATGAAGATAAAGAAGCCATAGCCCAAACAGTTAAATCTAGAAAGGGATGTCAAAGGCAACAAGAAGGGCTTCCATAAACACCTAGGAGGCAAAAAGAACTCTGGGAAAAATGCAGGCCTGCTGCTGAATAGGGCAGGGCACCTGGTGACACAGAACATGGAAAAAGCTGAGGTACTGAATGTTACCTTCATCTTACTCTTCGCTGGTAAGACTGGCCTTCAGCAATGCCAGCCCTCAGAGACAAGGGGAAAGGCTGCAGTGAGGAAGTTGTACCCTTGGTGAAAGAAGATCAGGTCAGGGAATACTTAAGCAAACTGGACATACATAAATATACTGGACACAGAAAAATAGAAGGGCATGTGGTGACAGGACAAGGGGCAGTGGTTTTAAACTAGAGCAGGGTAGATTTAGATTAGACATTAGGAAGAAGTTCTTTACAATGAGGGTGGTGAGACACTGGAATGGGTTGCCCAGAGAAGCTGTGGACACCTCATCCCTTGAAGTGTTTAAAACCAGGCTGGATGAGGTTTTGAGCAACTTGATCTAGTGTGAGTTGTCCCTGCCCATGGCAGGGGGGGTTGGAGCTCAATGATCTTCCAACTCAAGCCATTCTATGAAATCATGTGCTGTGATGCACCCACAAGTGCTGAGGGAGCTGGCAGATGTCTTTGTAAGGCCAGTCTCAATAATCTTGGAATAGTCACAGCAACTGTGAGAGATGCCTAAGGACTGGTCTAAAGCAAATGTTACTCCTGTCTTCAAGAAGGGCAAGGAGGACCCAAGAAAGTAGTGCCTGGTCAGGCTCACCTTGGTCCATGGGAAAATGATGAAACAACTAATCCTGGAAATCATTTCCAGAACAACAAGAAAATCATCAGGAGTCATCAGCATGGATTCACCATGTGCAATTCATTCTCAAACAATCCAATTACCTTCTACAATGAGATGACCAACCTTGTATATGAGGAGAGAGCAGTGAACGTTGTCTGCCAGGCCCATGGGGTGGTGATCAGTGGCACAGTCTGTTTGGAGGCCAGTAACTAGCAGTATACCCCAGGGGTCAGTACTGCGTCTGATCCTGCTTAACATCTTAATTAACAACCTGGATGTTGGGGCAGTGTACCCTATGCAGGTTTGCTGGTGACAGCAAACTGGGAGGAGCAGCTGATAGACCAGGGGGTTGTTCTGCCAACCAGAGTGTCCTCAACAGGCTGGGCAGATGGGCCAACGGGAACCTCATGAAGTTCAGTAAGAGGTACAAAGTCCTGCATCTGGGATTGAACAACTCTGGCCACCTGCATATTTTGGTGCCAACCCAGCTGGAAAGCAGCTTGGAAGAAAAAGACCTGAGATTTTTGGTGGACACCAGACTAAACATGAGCCATAAACTTGCCCTTACTGCAAAGGTACCCTGAGCTGCATTAGGCAAATTATTCTCAGTAGGTCAAGGGAGGTGATCCTTTCCCTTCTACTCAGCACTGGTGAGGCCACAGCTGGAATGCTGTATCCAGTGCTGGACTTCCCAGTACAAGAGAGACATGGACCTCCTGAAGATAATCCAACAGAGGGCCATAAAGATGAAGGGACTGGAGTGCCTAGCATACAAGGAAAAGCTGAGAGCTGGGACTGTTCAGCCTGGAGAAGAGAAGGCTCTGGGGGGACCTTATCAACGTGTATAAATACCTGATGTGAGGGTGCAAAGAGGACAGAGCCAGGCTCTTTTCAGGGGTTCCCAGTGACTGGTCCAGAGGCAGTGGGCACAAACTGACATGCTGATGTTCCCTCTGAACAGCAGGGAACACTTTTTCACTGGGAGGTCAACTGAGCACTGGGACAGGCTGCCCAGAAAGGTTGCAGAGTTTCCCCTCCTTGGAGATATTCAAAAGCCCAAGTCCCAGCATAATGTGTAAGCAGCAGTTTAAAACATGGTGTAACATTCTGCTTTAAGTCTAGTAGCGCCTCAAAACAGGTTTACTCTTATCTTGGCTCTCAGCTTTAGCGTGACATAAGCATATCTACTTCCTAACCCCTTGAGAGTAGATAAAGATGCCCATTTCAGACCTCCAGGCTGCTCCTGGACAGCTACTGAGAAGCAGCCACAACTAACTCCCAACTGTGCTGATCCCAGCGGTAAGTCAGACACAAACCTTTACAGGGTCTCACCATTAATTCTTTATTTAGAGAGACAAGCAAAGGAAGAAAAGAATAGAAAAAAAAACCCAAACACAACAACAACAAAAAGAAGACAAATTATACTTGTTTAACTACAAAGGTCTGTCTGTTACTGTAACCCCTTCTTCATCTTGATTGACTTCAGTGACAGTCACATACTTGTCCTCATCTTCTACGTTCTAATGGCAAGTTGCAGGATAACATACAAATAACCTCAAAGGAATTAGCTGGCATCAGCTGTATCTTCCCATAATGGGTTAACTGACTCGCTTCTAACCAACTTTGTCCCACACTATCTGATATTTAGCAAAGCAAAATAAAAAAAAAAAAAAGGCAGATCTCACTTTTAATCCAGATTTGCCAACTGGATCCTAGGATGCATCAAGAGGAGTGTGGTCAGCAGATCAAGAGAGGTGATTCTCCCCCTTTACTCTGCTCTTGTGAGACCCCATGTCAAATACTGCGTCCAGTTCTGGTGTCCCCACCATAAGTGGGACATAGATTTGTTGGAGCGAGTCTAGAGGAGGGCCACAAAGATGATCCAGGGGCTGGAGCACCTCTGCTACAAGGATAGGCTGAGGGAGCTGGGATTGTTCACCTGGAGAAGAGAAGACTCCCTGGGGATCTTATAACTGCCTTCCAATACCCGAAGGGAACCTACAGGAAGGCTGGAGAGAGACTCTTCACAAGAGTGTCCAGCAAGGACAAGGGCAAATGGCTTTAAACTGAGGGAAAATAGGTTTAGATTGGATCTAAGGAAAAAGTTCCTCAGTATGAGGGTGGTGAGACTCTGGAATAGATTGCCCAGAGGGGCTGTGGATGCCCCCTCCCTGGGGGTGTTGAAGGCCAGGTTGGATGAGGCCTTGAGCAATCTGGTCTAGTTGAGAGGCGACCTTGCCCATGGTGGGGAGGTTGGATTAGATGATCTCTAAGGTCCCTGTCAGCCTAAGCCATTCTATGATTTTGCAGTAAAGTGTTACTTGGGCACAAATCACATTAAGTAACACAAATCACATTATCTACAATACAGATGTTTTGTGATCACTTCTTAAAAACTTCACCAGTTAACAAACACACATAAAACAGTGATTTCTTGCAGTCAGGCAGTGCTCCATACTTACATTTAAAGTACGCTGTGATGCATAGCCACGGCTTGTATACTTCAAAGCCTGAAAATAAGAAAGTCCTCAGAAATTCACATCAGGAACACCAGCATCATGACATTTCACTAATGTACCATTTTCACAGAAGTCATAATTTAAAAAAAAAAATCTAAGAAGCGCTGGAAAAATATTGAGTTAAACTTCATGAAATGCCTTTTTAAAAAAAAGCATAGTCTAGTACACAGTCTCACCCTAACATCTGTGGTAAAGTATTTTCTGAAAAATAAACCGATGCTCCTTTAAAACCAAAACCTGCTTCTTTTTGGCTAAGTTTGTTACGTACACATATAACAGATGCCTAAACCAGGGAGTGAGTGGTGCTATCTTGACAAAGTTTACTAGTCCCTCTGTCTGCTTCTCTGGACTTCGGTTCATTCATTGCTATCATTAACTTCACTGCTTTTTAAACAGTGGCAGTTTGTGTCTACAGTTTCGCTTCATTGGCATTTCACGAGCAAAAATGAGGATAATGAATTCAGAATGCTACAATAAACTATTTTAAAAGCCACAACAAAACAAAACCAAGAAAAAGGTATCACGTGATCAGGCTAATTCACCAGCTACTAGCTTCATCTAATTCATTAGTGTAAAGATTTAAAGATACATCTGTAGGCATTATTTCTTATATTAGCAGTATTATCTTTCAATCTGGTTTAAAATATAAAGAGTTAAAGCCATTTCCTTAGACAACATTTCAGTACACTGGAGATTTCTGGTCATTACTGAGAGCTAAGTAAATACCAATTGAAAACAATAACTACTTAAGGACACTGCAAAACCCCAATCAATTTTATAAACCAATTAACTCCTTCTGGTTCTGTGTCCACAATATGAAAATTTAGTCTGTTTCTCTCCTCATTTGACAACCTTCAACAAACAAAATGACAGATTTTTTTTTCCTACTGCTTTTTAATTAGTTAGGATTTTTTTTTTAGCTCAGATTGTAATAACCAGCAGAAAGTTTAAGCTAAACTTCTCTCTGAAACTCAATTAGGTCCCTGCAGGGCTTTAATAAGAAGGTTTTCAAGGATTAGTGTAAAAAAAACAAAAAGAAAACCAACAACGACAAAAAACAACACAAAACAAACAAAAACCAACCAAACACCAAAACCCTAGCAAAGTAACATGCTCTTACTGCGCTACACTTGAAGATTACCTAGGTAGTAAACTGGACAAACCAGACAATATCCCCTCTAAGTGTAACTGGCACCTGCAAGTAGTGCTCAACCTCTGTGACAATTACAAACTCGTTCTAAAACAAGCAAACAAACCAACCACTTTCTACAGCTGGTACGACACAGCCTTCATCTTCGCATAAGGCAATTAAGACCAATCCACACTCAACCCAGCCCACCTTGGAAGCTTCACCTGCCCTTTTCTTCCCAGTATTGCTCCCTACGCCCGTGATAGGATCCCCGGCGCGCCAAGCAAACCAGGCACTGCCACCAGTAACATCAGGAGTGCCCCAGAGCAATCCCATATGGTGGCTCTCGGGGCAGGAGCGCTCAGTCTGTCACCGAGCTCATACCCTTGGAGCTCATACCCATCGGCTACCTGCTCCCTCCCAGCCCTGGCCAGCGAAGCCCTTGGGGTAACCTGCTATTCCCCTTCCTTGGGGAAATCTGCCACACGTCCCTGTCGCCGCAGTGGGCAATAGATGGCTGCAGGGGCTCGGCAGGGCAGCGAACCACGCAGGAACGAGCTGAAGAGCCAGGCCAAGGCCCTGGCCAGAGCCCCGCGGTCCCAGCGCTGTCAGACGGTTACGAGGCACTGGAAAAAAGCCGCTCTGAGAATCGCGGCTAAAGGTCCCGCCGGGCTTAGCGCGGGACGCGGCCCAGTGAACGCCCACCCTTCACCGACCAGGCGGCTCCGGGGAGGCGCGGCCCACCCGGCCCCGGCAGGCACCGTTCCCCCCTCCCTCGCTGTGGAATCCGGCCCGGGACCGGCTCCCTCCCCTTAACCCCGCTCCGGGCCGGAGGCTCCTTCCCTTCCGCCGCGCCGCAGGGGTGGGGTGCGGTGAGGTGAGGGGGCGCAGCCTCCCCCGCCCCGGACGCGCGTGTGACCTTGGCCAAATCCTTCCAGGCCCCGCGGCGCGGCCGGGGCTACACGGGGACGGAGAGGGGAAGGGCTGCGGCCCGCCTCACCCGCAGCAGGTCCGCGGCCGGGCGCTGCCAGCCCAGCATCGTCGCCGCCATTCTCCTGCCAGCCGCCCCCTGGCCACCTTCACTGCCGCCCCCACCTCGGCCTATAGACGGCGACGCCCCGCCCCTCTCCCAGCTCCCATTGGCCCTCGGGCCGAGGGCGGTGCCAAACCCGCCGCTGCTATTGGCTGTGTTGGGAGGCGGGTCGCAGTGTCAGCGGGGCTGAGCCGGGAAAGGGCGGTGCCCGGCGCCTGAGGCGGTCAGGGCGGGCGGCTCGGTGGGAGTCCGGCCCGTGTCTGGCAGTTGCCGCCGGCACCGCCTCCGCGGAGCCCCCGCCCTCTCTCGGAACTCTTTCTGCAGCGACAGGCGCGTTCCTTTCGTCGCCTGTGCTGCCGCTTGGGGACGGGGTGGAGCGGGGCGGGGTGGCCGCAGCCCGCCCTGAGGAGCGGGAAGGGGGCAGCGGGTGCGGGGACAGCCCCGGCCGCGGGGCGAAAGACCTCGGTCTTCGTGTCGGCAAGAAAAATAACTAGCCACGAACGGTATAAGGACGGCGTGGAAAATCCCGGCGGGGCGAGAACCAGCTCCCAGAGTTGCCTCCTCTCCCCAGGGGAGGGGAAAAACTCTTGAGGCTGCGCCCTGCCGCTCCTCGGCCCAGCCCCTCGCCAAAACCCTACAGAGTTCAGCTGAAATGAGCCGCAGGAATTTATCCTCAGGTAGAACCCCTATCAGAAACATACCTGCGCAGTTACAAGGTCTGTGTGGATGGAGATAGTGGAGTATTTCTGAGCCTGGAGCCCTTTGCACCTGGCTTGCCCCTGTGCTGTAGCTATGTGCCTTTTCCAGAACAGTCGGCAACTCAGTTCCCCTTAAAATCCTCCCTGTGCAGCCCTGGCATAGCCAGCTACCAGCACGACCTCAGAATTGAAACCTGGCTGAGAACTGTCTCTGCAGCTGCCTTCACAGAAATGTTGGTACATGCTTGACCTCAGCTGGATCTCAGGATGCTCTAACTGGTTCAACAGTCTTCCCTGCGCTTTGCTTTACCCCCTCATGGTCTCTGCCTCTGAATCTGGATTTCTAGATGGAGGCCAGTACTAAATCTCTACAGCTGTATGCCTGACTGACAGTGCTTCTCTCCACTCTGTCTATCCAACATGCAGGGAGTTACATCACGAAAAGCCCAGTCTTTCCTGGTCTTGAGACTCAAAACAGAACAAGCTCAAAATACAAGGTAAAAGTTCTGCATTTATTTTTGACAAGTCCTGCTTACCTTCTTCTCAGCCGCTTCCTGTTAGGAGTTAGTAACCTGTGACTGACTGCTGCATCCCCTTGAGTTGTTGCCTACAAGCCAGGTAAAGCAGCATTCACAGACCTTTCCTTCCCTTCGGACCACAGACAAACAAGTGCCAAGAAGCATGCTTTGGATATGGCATCTGGAAAGCAAGACTATTTCAACAACTTGTTACCATCCACTCACTATCTTGATTTTTAAAAAAATATTATTTTCTCTTCACATTGTAAAACTGACATTCATCAAAAGTGCTTCAGTAAATTTTCTGTTCTACATCTCATTAATTTCCCTTTGAGAGAGGATTTTGTTTTCTGTCTGCTCTCAAAGGTAAGATACTTCTTGCTTTCCATATCTGTCTAAGGATTCTCCAGACATGCGGGAAGAGGCTGATTAGAACTGGCACAGATGAGGGAAGCGTTTGTACTCTATTGCTTCTTTGACTGTTGGTAGCTGATGTTCTGAGAGTTTGACCAATCTAGCCTAGACCTTTCATTTAGAGACAAATCTTCATACATCTTCCTCCTCACCCTCCCCCCTCCCCCCTCTGCCAGTCAATTAGTTGTTTGATTGTGGGGTTTTTCACTTCTCTCTTTAGCCCTTTGTTTTCTGGGATTGCGTTAAGATTTTTCAGGGTAGTTCATATTTAGGAGAATTAAGGAGTTCAATAGGGACTGTAGGAGAGGAGCACCCCCTACAGCCACCACTTGAGGCTGAGCAGAAGAGCCAGGGCACTTTCTCTGGACTTCTCCAGCATCTGCCTTCACTGTTTAGTGATGCTAGAGGTAGATGCTTGCCTTACTACCTGTTACCCATGAATTTGTCTAATGCTTTATTGAACGTGCCGGTGTCTGTGATCCAGCATCCGCTGGAAACAAGTGCTCTTGTAGTGTTTTAAACCCATCTTCTGCTGGTTTTACCAAGGAGCCTTAGTACTGATGTTACACGATTCTGTGAAAACAGTTCTGCCTTTCTCTTGTGAAGCTCAGTCATATCCATGTTTGCATTCTCCTCTCCCAGATGAAGCCCCAGCTTCTCCAGCTCCATGACAAGTTGTTTCCTTTATACCATTTAGCATGGAACTTGGTCAAAAGCTGCTGGCAACCCCCAGTCCCCCAGCCCCAAAGCTGGCTGTAGAGCCAGGTGACACACCTTCAGCCAGCAGCTCCCTCTCACACTTCATTACTTCAGAAGTGAGGGCTGAATTTCAGCTGGGCCAGGGGGGCTTACTGACATCTATCACACCTCTTTGCTGCAGTAAATCCTGCATTATGTATCTCCACTTGAGAGAAATTCCAACCGCCTGCTACAAAAAAATGCAGGGAGCGGGGCAATTTCCTTAACATCTTCACTACAAGAAATCAGTGACTGCAATATATGGCAAGTCCCGAGCTGCGTGTACATAATATTAGACCATGGTCTTAAAACTAGAAAGAAAACCATGCTGCCTTCCCTTCTTGAATTCTTTCAGCATCTCTTCTCACCAAGAACAGCTATAACGTGCTCATTTCAAAGTCAGTAATATTCAGTGTCAAGTGTTCTTAACACAGCCACACTGCACTGCTCTTCTGTACCTTGGGGAAGATTTGCTTTGGTGGTGTCCCAGATCAGCAGATCAAAGCAGCAGCCCCCAACTGTTCTCTTACAGATGTTTCAGGTACAAGCAGGACTTGGACCACAGGATCCAGCTGAAGTTACACAGCAAAGAGAACTGTCAAGAGAGAGGTCGGGAGAGAGAGGCTAGAGCAGTAGTCCTATGAGGAGCAGCTGTGGGAACTGGTGGTGTTTAACCTGGAGAAAAGGAGGCTCTGTGGAGACCTTATCACTCTCTACCATTACCTGAAAGGAGGTTGTAGGGAGGTGAGGGTTGGTCTCTTTTCCCAAGCAATAGTGTTAGGACAAGAGGAAATGACTTCAGGTTGTGCCAGGGGGAGATTAGGTTGAATATTAGGAAAAATATTTCCTCCAAAAGGGTTGTCAAGCATTGGAATAGGCTGCCCCAGGAAGTGGTGGAGTCACCAGCCCTGGATGTACTTAAAAGATGTGTAGATGAGGTGCTGAGGGACATGGCTTAGTGGTAGACTGGGCAGTATTAGGTTAATGGTTGGAGTCAAATATCTTTTCCAACATAAATGATTCTATCATACTATGTTGACACATAAAACGAAGGAAGAAAGAAATAAAGCCAAATTCTGTGTTTTTCAGAAGAATGAAGCTGGTTTAGAGCCTTTCCTGTTCAGGTCAATGATTCTACCTAAACTGTGATCCACTTACACCACTAGAAGTTGGTTCAGTAAGGCAACTCCTGTGAAAACTGGCTATTTCTAGAGACTGACTCCACCTGGAAACCCACTGTTATGAAAGACTGCACTTTGCCCCAAGGAGGGTGGGGGTGAAGTCTGGAAATAAGGGCAACCTGCTATCCGAGTTCTGCCTGCAAGAACTGCCAGTTTGCAAATTGCCATACATTGAATAGTCACTCAAAAATAGTTATTTATTCCATACAAATAGTTCTAACTTTTGCATAGCCCAGAAAGCACAGAACACTGATGGTAGCTGGTGTACTTAAATAAAAGGAGTTGAAATGTAACAAAGGATTCAGATTAAAAGGCAAGGACAACCAGAGAAGAAAAGCCATTACAGTAAAAGCACTCCTTCAGGCTATCCACTGTTCCCACATCACTGTTTACTGCAGGACCAGGTACTTGAAGTTCCCAGCAGGCTGGTGATGACATCAGTAATTTTCAGTGGCACTCGTAAATAATTTCCGAGACAAACTGATGAAAACATTCAGCAATCCAAATACATCCCAGGAAGTTACACAGACACATAACACTTCTTTAAAATGCCATAAACAAAATCAGGCACTTTTGGCATGGCAGCCTTTGATACACTGAAAGACTACAGCTCATCGTTAACTAGAATGGGCAAGACTAAATAGCTGTACACAGAACCTTAAGTAATTGAAAAATCGTAACAAGGAAAGAACTGGAAGTCTTTACCTGGTTTGTTTTGTTGGGGTTTTTTTTAGTACCCTGATCGTAACAGACTTCTGGACTCAGAATCAGGCAACTTTCATGCACTAGTATTTTTCAGGAGCAGCACCTGAATTCAGCTTACAAATATTGCAGGGGAAGAGACCAAAATACCTTGGCTAAACAAGTAGTCTTTTATATTACATTTTTATTTTGCAAGAAAATAAATTATACAACTTAAAAAATAAAATTCAAAAATTAAGCAGTACATCAAAATAGTTCAGCTGGACTGCCATACAGAAACTACCACCATTCAAAATTGTACAGCATTATTATCTTGGTAGTGGCACACATTCAAAATTGTAAATACCGTACGCAGATAGATATTACAACTCAGGAACTCAAGTTTGCTCAACACTCCAGACTACATATAGTGTATATGACAGGAAAGCTTCCGTGTATTGTTTATTTCACAAATAGGACCTCAAAGAATTACAAAGATAGCATCCCGGTCATTTAGATGAAAATAGAAAACAGTTTGAGTTTAAGATAGCAAATCTTTCTGTAAAACTAGCAAATCTTTTTGCCAATTGTATTTGTAAAATTTGCACTTGACAGGAGAATGGCATCCCCATGCAAATGAATGTAGCATGTGAACATTCAGAACATTTATACTGAGTTTATAAAGGTGAAAACGGGAAAGTCACATTGTCTTTTGGAAATGTAACTGCATTACAGTCGTAACGAATGAAAGAGAGGTGAGTAAAAATAGGGACTAGGGACACCAACTGTGGAAAGAGGAGAATGGAAGACTTCAGAATTGAAACTGAGATCGTCATCAAGTTGTTGGGACAGAGAAAGATTTAACAGTATTTCTTAATTGAACCCATTAAGAGTGATTCTTTTCCCTCCCTCTCCTACAGCAGGTTTCATTCCATAGCTATTCACCGTGGCAGTGTGTGTGGCAACACGTTTTTCAGATGCAGCACCTCTTTAAGCTAGGTCTTTGGACATATATATTCATAGCTAAAAATTGCAGCCTTAAAAGTGCGTTGTTGCCATATTGCAAGTGAAGAACAGTTCGTTTAGTTCATTTCCATTTAGATCGGAACTCGACCCTCCCCAAAAGAACAGTTTACCCCGGGTATCTCCCTGTGCCCCAGGTGATACTAGTTTTAAGTGCATATTGGTGAAAGTGACCTGATGAAGGATGCTAAACACGATTCTGCAACTTTAACAAATTTGCTGGTGTGAGTCTCAGATTTACTAAAAAATCCGACATCCATGTCTGGAATATATTTAAAGAAAAAAGACCATGTCATAGGCACGTTACCAATTCTATTTCTGCATCCCAGGTGTTGAGAAATAAATATAGATGACATTTAGGTTGTATTATTTTATACTTGTTAGTTGAGGGAATGTGTAGCTCCTTAGCTTCTAGCAACCTGTTGCCTTCTGCATACACTCCAGCTTCCTGAACAGTTGGTATCTGAGATGCAGCCTCTTAAACTTCTCTCTCAAATCTAATTGATGGCTTCAAAATCAGCATTATCTTCTTTGCAGCTCTTTTCTGCGTGACAATTTCACACCTGGTCTTCTCTAGTTAAGGGCTGGAAATTTTTATGTTGAAAAGCATGTGCTCAGACTGCCGTGTTTTCCCCCAGTTGTCCCAAGCAAGCAGTTATTACCTTTAAATTACAAAGTCCGAAAGTCTTGCCGCACAAAGTTTTTTTTTATTAGAATTTTGTAATGTTCAAATAGTTCTACTGGTTAACAGCACAGAGCACCACCTGCTTCTGATTCGGAATTGCAACACTACAGGGCCAACAGAAAAGATGCAACATTTTTAAACGGCATCTACTTTTGAATATCAATAAAAGCATGTAACGTAAGCTGGGCGATTTCAATCAGTTGTAATTGGCCAGATCTTGATTTCTCTCCATCTCTTATGCACAAAACCCTCACCACCAAAAATTTCTTATTCAAACACATGTCCACTGTTCTCAGGCAGTCACACTGGCATTTACAGAAGTAATAGAGAATGCAGCCTGTTTAAGGGTGCCAACAGCCGTTCCTGCAGAGTTTGCTTTTAAACCACTCTTACTGTATATACTTTACTGCAACCACGTGAAAGCAAAACTCCTTTTCTCACTTACTGGAAAGATTTTCTTTTGGACTAAAGTTAATTGTATCCTCTTCCCCCTTTCAATCATCAAAGAAGACGAGACCTTTAGATGTTGTACTTCAACTGGTTAATTAAAAAAAAAACAACAAAAAACCCACATACTTGAAATTTCTAGAAGAATATTCATACAGAACTGAATAAAGCGCAACTTACCTTTTGTCCCAAGACAGGCACTCTGCTCCAATGATTCCTGTTACCAGTCCAGTACATGCTGGAACATTTCAGAGTAGCAGAGAGGCAGGCAATGCCAAACGACTACTTAAGATGATTGAAAATAGAAGAGGTAACATTAAAAAGTTGAAATTCCTGATGTGTATTTGGCACTCTCTCTGCATACACTAAGCAGGGTATTTTTTCTTAATTTTTTACCATTTTTGTTAGAATTGTATTTCCTACCCTGCCAATTTCAAAATAAAAAGCAGAAGGTTTGTTTTCCATATAAAGATGTTGACTTCTATGCAACAAACCAGTCCGTTTGGATTAACCTTGTATCTATATATAAAAGTTACCAATGAGGAATTAGTACAGGGATCTTTGAGTGTTATTGTCTTTCTGGGAGAGTTGTGCATTAATTACTCTTTAATGCATTCAGATATAGGTAGTCATACTTAAATATTTGGAATACAAATATTAAATGTACAAGGAAATACACTTAATATTTCTGTTCAGTATAACAGACCCACCCGTGAAAACTGCTTTTAGAGTGAAGTGTCACTCAAGAAAGCTCTACCTTCTCAAAAAGGATTGTAGCAAATCGTCTGTCCAAATAAAGTAACAAATAATGTATATCCACTTGTTTACAGCAAACAATTTAAAAACAATGTTCTCTTGCTTCAGGAAGAAGATCACCCATGACTTGGAATTACTTTTATGTCACTTATGTGTCAATTATTAAAATCCAGTTACTAGATTGAAGCACTGCTCTAGCCAACAGGTTTTAACTGTAACAAATACGTATCAGTTGTGACGCATGTGTTTGTGTCTCATATGTTATTACATCAAAAGGATCAGAAGTGGACAGTACATTACTCTGTTGATCCAAAACAAAAAAGTGAAAGTGCTACTTCTAGTCCTAATTGCATTAAAAAAACAAAACAAAAACAAAACAACAAACCCAAACAGAAAAAAAAAAAAAAGAAAAAAAAAGAAAAAAAAAAGAAAAAAAGAATAAACAAACCAACAAACCCAAACCCAAAACAGAACTAATAGCAGTTCCTCAGTGCATGAATATTTGAGTATTTTTTCCTTGTGCAAGTACTGGTCATCTAAAAACCCAAACCTGTATTCTTCCTGGTGGGTATAAATCAAATCTACTTTAAAAAGTTCACAATGGGCTCTTCATGAATGCAAGTTTCCCACAAAACAGCATGCTGTTAAAAGTGTGCAACATGAAGGGAATGCCATCATGCTAGCTGAATGAGATTGGCAAAATATAGTCCTCTGTAAGGTAAGGCAGGGATTTTTAATACGTAATGAAAGTCAAAACAAGTCCTCCTGCAGCACGAACTGTTGCAGCTGTCTGTCCAAGCACCCTTCCATTTACGTTTGCAGCATCCTGCAGAGTCCAAATTATGCCATATATATGAAGGTGTTGATATCCGACTCATCTCTTCTGATATATTTGTGCTCTATAAGCCATTCAATTTGCTCTTTTATCATTTTCTTTTGTGGCAAGAACATGTTTTTCAATATTTCTACCAGTTCAGTCTGAAGCTGGGCATTGGTAATTTTCTTGCGCATTTTCATTATTTGGATGATAGCCTCCTGGGAGGGGGGGACAAGAAGAAAAAAAAAAAAAAAAAAATTACTTTTTTTTTTTTTTAAATTCCTGGGTGAAGTGAGGAAGTGAACACAGCATTAACAGTGAGCTCCTGGTAAGGCAAGACAAAAAGGAAATCTGTTCCTTAAAAATCAGATATAAGCTGCATTACTTAGCTTAAGTAGATACTGAATTGCTTTTACAAAGAAGCTGATAAAGGAAAATAATGAAGCACTGGCAAGATGTAAGAGACATAAGACAGAGGGGAATCTGCAGCTAAATCTTACACCTAGAGTGTGAATTACTCGCTAAATGTAATGTTCAGTCCTTCTCTGAGCAGAAGTTGCCATTTCGAGGGTGAATTGGGATGTACCTTGTGAATACTTCATGAAATGCGAGCTTAATGTCAAATTGGAACTTGCAAGAAGTTCTCATTTCATAAATACAACCAAGCATTCATTAGTCCATCTGCTGGAAGCATGGCCAGGATTTTGAGGCGAGTGGTAGAATTTACAGTATGCGCAGCCTGGAATATAATCTGACTGATAGAACAGACCTGTAATTTGAAGGTAAAATGGGACTTCTGAGACTCCATTCTAGGTAATGGTCTCTGACACCTGAAAAAATGCATGGTTTTTTAGGATTGTCAGCTCAGAAGATCTGACACGAGTACCTGGCTGAAGGACAAGCAACCACAAAGCAGGAAGCTGCAGTTTGTACATCTAAAATGTATTTCTTACCTTCCCCACTAAAGAGAAGGCCTCTCAAAAAATCATACTTGCTACTAATAAACTGTGGTCTCCTATCTAAGATTACTCCATACAGAGCAGTCAGAGATCTCAAGACTTAACTGGTTGTTGATGTCGGTGGTTTAAGTTAGTCAACTTTACTACGTGCTGCTTCCACCCACCACTACACAGTTATGCCTTCACCACTTGCTTAATATCTGCTTTGTCCTTTTTAAAAAACAACGACCTGGCACATGGGAACAGGAGGCTGGTAACTGCAACTGCACAAACATACACACAAAATCCAGTATTCATAAAGGACCTCAGCCAAATAGCAAAAGCAAACTCCAGTGGGATTGAAAAGCATCCGTTTCATACAGCAACATCCAGATGCAGACAGGATGCAGCAGTGATAACATGACAAAAGAAATGGGGCAATTTTATATTCCTCTGTTAGTTTACTTGCCTGGGTTCGTAATATTCTTAGCTGGACTATTCCTTCATTTTCCTCTTCCCGCATTCTCTCCGTAGTAAGTTGCAATCGACCGATCAAATTTATCTTGCCCCTTTTCTGAACTTTAGCGTTTTTTCTGAAAAAGTTGTATTGTGTGAAAATGAGCACAAAGATAGATTTTCAATTAAGGAATCCCCGTTAAATGACAGCAGCAAGGAGTGCCATCACATATGGGATATTTATACGCTATCAGCATTGCAGCAGTGAGACAGCTGCCTTACAAATCAAACCCCAGCACCAATGTCTCTGCACAGTGACACCTGAATTACAAAAAAACCTCCATCAGCTGGAATTGACAGTGTTCAAGATGAAAAGTTACCAGCACTATTTTGAAGAATAAAATTTCAGAGAAATATATTTCTGTTTAATGATTAAAAAAAAAATAGGGTTCTTTGGAGGATGTTTTTACAATGAAGTGCAGAAAATTGGACAAGTTAATATACCATCAGAAGAACTGTCTGTCTAGCTGAAAAAAAAAAAAGGGGCAAAACCCAACTATTCTAACAAAGAAAGCTAACAAAATTTGTCAGTGGTCACCCATAAACTTTCTGTACAGCCTATCTCTTCCGTCACACCCTCTCATAACTTCCCAGAGCCCATGATCCTGACAACAGGAGCAAACATCATGGCACTGGGCAAAGAAACTAAACCTCAGTAAAGCAGATTTGTCACTCCTCTCTCTTTCCACGGATCCAGATGTCCAGCTGCTGCTGAGAATGAGGCCCAGAACACCAGGTTACTAGCAAGGAGCCAGTTCTAATCATAGTCATTGATAAGGTAGAGAGGCAAAATGCAAAGTAAACCATGCTGAATATAAAATATAACCTTTAGATATTCTTTTTATACTGTCTTATGCTCTGAAGGATTTCAAAGCACCAGTAAAAAGCAATGAAATTCTCATTGAAATAAGACACTCTTCTCTGGTGAAAGCCCCACTTTTGACAGCATACCATATTATTAAGCACTTTCACTCTCTTTTTTAACTTATCACTCTGCTTTTGAAACTCTGTATGTGTGTAATAATCAATACAGCACTACTGCTCTGCTTATATACTGTTCTTCCTATATGAAATTTCCTGGGCTCATTACTAACAGGAAGATAACAAAGGCTCCAGTTTTGCACCTCATCCCCAGGTGTTTAAGAAATTTAATTTCACAGAAATCAGAATCACAGAAATATTTGTCTCAAATCACCTACTTGAAGCATGACTATTGCCAAAACCGAAGCCAGAGCAGCAAAGCTGAATCTTGAAAAATTTCAAGAATGAAGGTTAAGTTAAAGTGAATTCCTTTGCTTATAAAATAGCACATTGTTATTTTACTTTTCAAACGTCATCTTACATTAAACTGAACTCCTGGTTCACCGAGAAGAGGGTTCCTTCTGTAAAGTCTTTGGGTGAATTGACTTGAGGTTCATACAATAAAACCTGACGTTTCAGCTTTGGAAATGCTACAAGAGACTACAGAGAAAAGGGAGGGGGGGAAGAATGAAAATAAAACACCAGACTTTCTAAACAGAAACAATTACTTTTCAAGAACATAGCTCACTGCTGTGCAGATTGTAGTGAGGGAAGCACATAGCTGCTAGAGGGCAACGCAAATAAACTAGTAAAACCTGAGAGGGGACACGGTTTACCAAATCACCTTCTGAAATGGGTTAGCGTAAGTAAAATCATACAAAGTACTAAAATGCATGAACTCATGGCTACAGAAGTGGTGTTAAGTCTGATTTATGTGATTTCTCTCTTTATTCTTCTACTAAATAATTAAAAGTCTGATAGAGCAAACACTGAAGTTACTTTTAATGCAACATGTATTCATCAGATGTCACCAATTTCCTAGAATTAGACCAGCCCCACTTCACAAACCACAATGAAAACTGTGTGCTTTAGGCAGCATATGGTCAAAAAGATCTTGCTGTTTCCAAAAGCTTAAGTTAGATAACACTGCGTAGAAAGAATGTGTTAATGTCAAGGCTGTGTGTGCTCAGCAGCAGTGCAAGGAGCCAACATTACAACTGATTAATGAGTAAGAAAGGCGTTCACATTTCAGTTTCAAAGTGTTATCTGACAGCTCTTTAAAAATACTTATCCAGTATTTCAAAGTATAAAAATTAAGAAGAAATCTGTTTCAAGAGAAAGGGAAATACCCATAAAGTCCTCCTAAGTTCTGCATCAGGGAGTTCAGTCGCCAGTTTAAGATTTTCAAAGCTGATCTTCTCTCTGGGTCTTTGGTTCCATGCGAACAGCACAGCTAGCTGAAATGTTGTTACCTCCAAGTCATATTGGCCAACCTCATTCTTAAACGTTATCTGTGAAAAGAATGGCAATTTTTACTTACAAGCCTTTCTGAATCACAAGCTTTCTTACTATTATAAATACATAGAAAGTACAGTCACTGAGACGCCGAAAACAATATACGTACAATTCCATTGGACATGAGGTGGTGCCAGTGCAGCTTTCTACCACTGTGATTCTTTTTATAAAATTCTTCAACTTCTGGGATGAGATCTTCTAATTCCGTGGGCAGCGAGACAAACACCTTTTCAGAACTTCGGGACCAGGCACCAGCATTTAAAATTTTAATATTCACAGAGTCAGCTGTAAGACGATATTGGATTATATGAATCACCAGGTGTAACGGGTAAACAAAATGACTTTTTTTTGGTTTTGTTTTTCTACTCTAAACACACTTATAGAAGACTGAATTTTCATGAAGTAGCAGGGTGTCTACCTAAACATTAAGGTACTCTATTTATGTACTGCTGGCTTTCTTCCAGCAACACCGATTGAAATCTTTGTTCTTCCTGCTTGCCTCTGGAGAGCTCCTTAAGCCCTGATGCAGCTTTCTAGCTAATGCTTATAAGCACTACTCAAGGGTTTTCAGCAGTAGCAGGTCCCAAACTGGTTGCTCCTCAGCCTCTCTCTTCAGTGAAATTTAACCTCAGAAATCTGATTTAAGCTCTTCATAGCATGCATCCAGCTCTCCTGCTGGCAGATAAAGGAGGAGCACAGCATGAAGCACTCATGAAGTATAGCGAGGGCATCAGAGAAGGGAGCAGTTCAGGCACTCACCTGGTTGATACTGATTCAAGCCCCTGCTGGGAATTTATCTACAAGACTAGGGAGTCTGTATCTACAAGATGGCTCATAATGAAAACCCACAATAACTTACAGAATGATGTAGCTCCAGTGTCAACTGTAAGAGAAAGCAGAGTCTACAGACACTTTCAATCTAGGGGTAACGATGCCCTGAAGACTATGTGCAACCTGCAGTTGATATAATTTTTAACTCAAGATTCGTTAGAATTATTTTTCACCAAGACAAATGAAAAAAAAAAAGAAAATCATTTGAAAGCAATACCTGGTAAAGCAAGTTTATTATTTTTGTGCATTTCTTTGAAGGCCTGGTTCAAGTCTTCAGACACTTTGATATCTTGGAACATTCTAGCCAGCTTGTTTACATAGTCTGCTGGCATTCCTACTTCCTGTATTAAAAAAAAGAATGCTAAACTATGGCATAGAAAACTATGATCAAAAAGCTTTAGTTTTAAAATAATGAACTCAGAAAAAAAAGATGAAGAGCATTGAAGTACACAGGTATCACCACTTTACAGAAAGAGTTGATCTGCAATGCAGTATAAAGGTTTTTTGCATGGGTTGTGAGTAGTTACCCCTTAAGGGCGTATAATCATTCTTTTAAAGAAATCCAAGTGTTTAAGAACATATGCATGCATTAAGGAATCAAGGAATTCTGAGATTTGAAGTCATGTTTAAGGCATGCAAATAATATTCTAATCTATGTTAAATTTCACAATTAGAACACATCTCATTATTTCAATACCTAAGCAACAAGTACACTGCATTTTTCTCATTTACATACGGAGTATATGAAGCCTTCAGATGTGAGATATTTTAAAATCTATCACCACCACTATTAGGATCAACGTTTTTCTTAGAAAAGATCTAAAAACTGTTTTACTTTCACAAAGTACTGCAACAAACCAGAAGCATAAGGTGTCCTGATTGGCCTGCAATTTAAGACAGAACTCACCTAAGCAAGAAGGATATCTAAGTTCAAGAGCAGGAATTAGTACCACAGGCAAGAGGCACAAGCAAACAATGACAGATGTCAGGCTACTTACTCTGAGCCATTCCACCATATTCTCCTCAATTTCACTATCAGCTGATATATCTAATATCAGGCGTCTTGTTAAGTGAGCTTTGTGATATCGCATGAAAACATCTTTATTCTGTACATATTTAAGTACCAAAAGCTGTCAAAAAAGATTTTAATATATTTATTTGCATTGTCAATCAGACAAGTCTTTTACTGCTGATCTAATGCCACTGTAGACTATGAAATAGAAAAAGGCTACTTGACATTGCCTTATGAGCAACTGTGTTAGTATTATCACGGGCATCAGCTATGAATGTTTCATAATATCACACCACCAATCTCTTCACTTGCCAACCATGAAGAACCCTTCTCTTAAATCAGAAAAGACATTGACACCGGTATTTAAAAGTCTCCTGTATTATTTTCTACACAAACATTAGTTACTTTAATACCTAACAGTGATATAGGCATTAATTTAGCACACCAATTTTGTGAACTGACACAGAGACATGAACCACTGCATGATTTACAAGATTTAAACTGCACACACACTTGACATAAACTCTTTTTCCCTGTTACTACACCTTGTGTAACTGTTTTTGAAGATCAAGGGCTCAACCCACATAAGGAAATAAAACAAACAAATTCATTCTTCAGAATAAGCGAGAAGCAGAAGCCAAAAACTTACCACTTCTTTAAGCTTTGCTTCAATTTCTTCAGAGGTTAGTTTTTTGCTTAGTGGTGTTTTTCTTAGCAACATGTCACAGTAATTAGCAAGAAGCTCAGGGCACTTGGATTCAGGCTGTGTTTTCAATCCAACACTAAATAAAAGAAGAACAACGTATGTTCAAACTGTATAGAATCCTGCTATCCTGGAGCAGTCACACTGTCAGTTAACAAGACAGACCATCCTTTCTTGATCCCCTTTCAAGGATGCTGGTGGTGAATGCATATCCTTGTTAAACTGATGAAAAATTAGAGATGACTCCCTTTCCTTCTTGAACGAACAAATACTTCCAAACATTTTCAGACAGCTTCTATAGCTTGATCATTCCGACTGCTTTTAATTTTAGAACTCGTAACAATGAAGGATTACACTGAAAGTACAGTTTGAAACAACTAAATATTGCATAGCAATGAGTATTCCAGTCCAGAATTAACAAATGCTGCAGTGACAAGTTCCACTCATCTTGTCAGTGTGCTCTAATGAAAGCCTCCAGAACAGCCTCTGCACTGTGTTTCACAGACTGCAAAACCCAACGCAGTTATTGAATAACAACAGGATAACACTATTTTGTAAAAGTTTTAAACTGTGGACTAACATCTTGGAAACGAAAAGCAGATTAAAGCTGAACAAGAAGATGCTACAGTAGACAGACTGTAGGTCTTCAAAATGCATGCAAGCAGAAGGTTGTGTTCTGAGCCCATGACTAGACTGGTGAATAAATCAGTGTCAAGGACCAATCCCTGTTTCTAGAGTCAGATGGCACCATCTTACTTGACTGCTGGTCTCAAGCGCCCAAAACAAAGGCAGAGAGCAAGACAGCAAGTAAGAAGCTGTGGGGATGCTCAGTGTTCTTGCTCATTCTCTCACCCCCTCTCATCAACTAGTGTAGACAGTGCTAAAACTCTTCAGACAACTTGTCCTTTTAATTCATGAAACAGCTTGCAGGCTAGTGTCTTATGCCCTCCTGAAGAGCATCTGGAGTAAAAGCAGATCACTATTCTTTTGGTTATTAGAAGACAGAACACTTCCTTAATCAGTGTGTTCCCAGGTATTTCTCAACAGGAGTCTTCAAGATCCTGTCAGCAATTAAAAATTACCAAATTCCATACTCCTAGGCTGAACTTAATGGCACAAGTTGAGCAGGGTAAAGTTTAATTTTACTTAAACCAGGCTGCATACATAGATAACTTGAAAGAGCTTGGGAAGAATGCTGAACAGAAAACCATCACCATCATCGTGGTTTCTAAGAAATCACTAGGCAGGTTTAGCTTCAGGAGTGAAACACAGTTTGAATGAGGTATTGATCTGGATGCTTCCAGGGGAAATAAAAACATTACCAGAGACCTAAAAATTTCCTCTGCCCTGGCTGCGTCAATACAAAGTATACAAAGCAGGGATCTAGCCTTTTGTGAAGGTGTTCCTTCAGTAACATAAAACCAGCAAAGCTAAACCCCATCCAGGCATACCATTAGTCCAAAACCGAACAGAGAGTAAGAACCAGAATGCTGAGCAGATATTTATACCCATCCACCCCTAACTAGAAGTCACTGGAAAGGAAAACTGCCAGACCAGCTAGATAAGGTTTCTTTCCGTAGTAAATCAGACTATAAACTCTAACTAAGCAATTCCAACCACCTAAGATTATTCAGATTCCTACTCAAGTGGCACACCCCATGTGAAATGTTAACAATCAATTAACTGACTACTACTTTCTGGCTGAGTTAACAGGGTGGCCACTGTAAGCGTGGTTCTTCTTCTTCAGTAACACAGGTCTGCTTCATCTACTGAAGTTGTTTAAACTAACCTGGCTAATCCTGCAATGAAACAAAAATGTAACAACCAGAGAGGTCATACTCACAGCTGGCGCAAGAGGAGGGGGCAAACAGCTTGTGGGTGGTTACATCTTAATCAGTCACAGTTATTCCCATAAAGATTACTGCCTCAGCCTTCCCCAGGACTTTCACTGAAGTTGTGGTGGTTATAGAGCTCAGGTTTTTGGAATTAACAACCCAGGAAGGTATTATTAAATTCAGCTAACAAATTGACTCATTACTCTACTATGAAAGAATAGATCCCAAATTACTACAAATAGATTTGAGTTTAAACAGCCTGCTATTCACCGATCCACTGCCACGTGAAGAGTGTCTTTACATTATGGAATTTCCACCTCTGGTAAGAATGCAAAGCACTTGTAAACAGTGTTACTTTTTGAAGAAATATTTTAAAAGAAAAGCTCAGTCTTTAACAGTTTGAAAACACTGATTCACATGAAGTTTATATGGCTTACCCCTTTTGCTTCAGTGGCAATTCAAGTTTAAATATTGTAGCATCATTCACAACTGCTTTGTATGCCTGAAAAATAATTACAGATTATTAGTGCTTCACTCAATTTCCACCTTTAACATAGGAATCACAAAAGTTTTGTCTCTTTTTAGATTACTGTAACATGAAATGAAGCCAATTATTTTTATTAGCCCAAAGTTTGCAGATACGACTTTCAATATGAGAGTTCAAATCCTGCGACTCGATTTCTCATTAACCGATTTATTGTGTTTTCCTCTTTTCCATTAACATGCTACTTTCCTCTAAGCAAAAACTTAGGAAGGGATTGCACAGTTCAGGTTCTATATCTAAAGTCACAAGACTACATCCAAAATTCTAAACGTATTGCTACATCAGACATTAAAGCGCTCAACAGAAAAATCATCATCTGATGTCCTACACAGCATTTCAAAGCTAAACAAAACACAACTTTATGCGTGACTACAACACTAGTAAAAAGCTAATCAGTTGGTAGTAAGTTTAATCAATATTTTAGTTTTCATATTTACTAGAGTAAGAGCAGATTCCAGATTTAACAGTGAATGGGCACAATGATTTCAGGGACATCATAATATGAATTACAACCGTTCTAAACTGAAAAAAAAAACCATCAGCAGGAACACATACCTTATCTCTTGCAGTAAGAAATCTTGGATCATCTTGAAAAGCTTCTTTAACCAACTTACTAAATCGATTAAATAGTGTGAGCAATTGCTCTACGTATTTCTCAGAATCCTAAAGTTAAGGAAGCAAAAATCAAGTAAAAAAACCAAGGCTCCATAGAATTCACTGTGAGCTTACATATATATATATAATTCCCTTATCTGTAATAATGTAGTATCCTCAAGCCTGCTTGCTACGAATGAGCATTTCACATTTATTTTCTGTACTGAAGAACTCTACAGCATGTAAGCCTCAACACAGACTTCTAGGATATTATTTCTGATATACAAACATATATATGTATAAATACACCCAAAAACCATAATTCATAGCTTTCAAATATTGCATAATAACTTCTAAAAATCAAAAAAGGTTTTTGAAGACCAGTAAAAAGTGCATCCTAATTGCTGCAGATACTCAAGTCCTCCTAGACCCAGAGAAAAAGAGGATTAAAAGCTTAAAAAGAACAGTGAGGAAAAAAAATCTTTTCATTTCCACACTGAACAACCACTCTCAGATTTAAAGCAAATTTCAGATTTCATCAGGAAGTTAGATTTCTGAAATAATGAATTTTTCATTTTGCCTTTTTAATTAAGATGCTAAGAGAGTCCTGCTATTTAAGTATCCCATGCACTTAACTTACAACCTTTTCTTTCCTGCAAATTGGATTCATGTTTTAAAGCTACAAAGGAAAATGTACAGAATAAAAAAATATTCGAAAGATATTTAGAACTTTCAGTGGATCATGTTTAAACATAAAATCTTCAACATTTATTTCCATTTGCATATATATCCCACAAAAAGAGAAATTAACTTCTGCAAATTTGTTTTTTAAACCAATGCACTTACAGTAGTAATAGTTTCAGCAGCTGCTACCATATCTGCAAGTCCAGCACTAACAATATGTTCTTCCAAGTCTTTTAGCATAGGCTCTATGCCATTTGGAACTTTATCCATCAGTGAAAACATTAAATGCAACTCTGAAAGATACAAATACTAATAAAGCCACCAGTCAAAGACCTGTATAAAAAAAACAAATGGACTGCATTTCTGCAAGGGACATATCAAGTGGAACGCTGAATATGTAAAGAAGATAATTCAATTCATCCCTTATAGGGAATAATGTTTTTGAATACTGTTCTAATTCTGGTCCCACAAGGAGATTCTTCTGAAGGTAAAAAGAAATATTTATTGCAACGTAATACTTGCTTATGCATATAATATAACAAGCTTGAATAAAATCCCCTGAAGTCAATGGCAAATTGGATTAAGTCCAGGTTCTCAGTATAATTGGAAACTGTACAGATTCAAGCTATTATTTTTTTTATATTAAAGCCAGAGCTGTCTTTGTGTATCTTCCAATACCATCTACAACGTTTTAACTAAAAGCATGCCAAATTCTAATGTAACCAAAACCAAAGAAGGTAAACAGCATTTTTTCCTTTCTGTTTTCCCAAAGAGTTTATTTAGTTTTTCTGAAATTACCAGTCCAAAAACTTTAAGAACTTAAATGGTTTATTTCTCTACTTTTTGTGAGGGTATTTCAAGAGTGCTAAAAAAAACCCCTAAACTAAAAAGGTACTGAAACATCAATAATCATCTTGACAAAGCTGTCCACAGAGGAACATCTGGATTAAAGCCACCAGATTGTTCTAGAGAGACCACAGAGATTTGAACTAAATATAGCAAAGGACTCTGCTTAATGAAGTAGAAAATACTGATCATGGACTCCGATTCTTTTTTTTTGTAGAAAAAAAACCTGATAGATTTGCTTAGTTCCTCAGTGCTGTATCTACTGTGAAAGGGGACAAAAGCCACAGGCCTTGTCTTTGTTTTCTCCTTCATGATACTTCTGTCAGCAACATCAAGATCCTGTCACCAGAGGATGAAATACATCTTAACAACTTCTGTATCCCACCAACTGTTGCAGAATGAAATCAGAAAGTAATGCACAAAGAAGAAAAAAATCCTTTTAGAACATAATGCAAATTCAAGAATGGAAGCTACAAAAAACCTTAAATAGGAATTTGCAATGCTACTAGCTCACAATAGGCTAAATGATGGGATTTCAGGAACCAGGAAAAAAAAAGGGGGAGTCAGAGGTATTCTCGGTGCCATTTAGATGTACCGTAAGTGATGGCAGCACTGTTTTACATAGGGTAAGCCCAAAAAGCTCAGTCACCTTTTACTGGATCTTTTAATCTGTACTTTAAAAAAAAGGGTGAGAGGGAGGAAGAAATGGCAGGAAAAAAGGAAACAAAAATATCTATTAAAGAATTCTACAGATATTTCTATAAACTAGTGATGGCATGAATAATTCAACAAAAAAATTCGATGGTTTCTCCTAATAAATGGTGGCAAAGGAACACTTCAAGTGGATTCCTAAAACTGTAGGAACCCAAAAAACCCAAAAGATTCTTCAAAAGACAGATTTCAAAGTAACAAAACCAAAAGGAATAAAGGAGTATTTCACTGGAATTTCTCTCACTGGAATACACCACAACACTGAAAGGTAAAGAAATCGGTACTGTAACCGTTGGGGCACTTAAACAAGCTCTGTTTTCATTCTGTATTCACAAAAGCCAAGTGTACTTTTTATTTCTGTTATGAAGTACTTCAAGATTACAAGTTACAATGTCTTTTGATAGTTTTAATTTCGAAAACATTATGCCTGCCTTCCTTTGCACAGCATGTAAATATTAGGTACTTAATGAAAGAGAGTATTTTTACAGTAGTGCCCAGCTCACAGCCAAAAAACCCAGCCCTTTTTTGTCAGATACTGTTTAATTAAGAAAACATTAAATTCTTTGGGGTGAATACTATCAGAAAGACACATGCATAAGAGAAGTACAGCAGAGGATACTATCAGATGTAATTGTTAATATGTACAGCTCCAGTCTTTACATAAATGCACTGCACCTGCATCCTTCACTAACACATTTTAAACAGCATAGGTGGGGGGGGGGGAAGGGAAGAAAAAGATTTGAAACAGACACTTGAATTCTTATACACTCAACAGAAGTACTTTGCAACCAAGCAGTAGTAGCATGGGGCAGACATAGCCACAAAGAAAGAGAAGACTGTGTGAATACTTCAACAAGTTTCTAAAGAAAGATGCTTTGGATGCTATAGATGAATCCTTCTGAAGCTCTGCATTTAAATAAACCTCCTGTATTCACCCAAAGGCTGTAACATATAAGAAGTTTGGTGGGTTTCTAGATTTAGCTCTGGACTACTGCCAGATATCACGCTGCTAGATGAACAGATCAGTATGACATAGTTTTGAGGTCAAATATTTTCTGAAATGCTAACTTTAGAAGTGAGTATTTTCTGTGCTTTTCTAAGTCATGAAACAATTTTCACATTTGTATATAAATGAAAACTTCATGTAGACATTAGTAAATACTCCCCGGTTGCAGGATACAGAGACTTCCAATAAACACAAAAAGAAGGAAACAAACAAACAAAAATATTGACCTGTGATTTCAGCTTTCATTTTTTTCAATTTCCCTATTTTAATTATGACACCTTAATGACTTATCTAGTTTGGTTTATCATACAGGACCAACATAAGACTTCTGAATCACACCAACTTCTCAATCTAAGGTGTCTGTCAGTTATCTAAAGGCTGGCACAGCCCTAACCTCTGGCAGAGTAAAAAAAAAAAAAAAAAAAAAAAAAAAAAAAAAAAAAAAAAAAAAAAACAAAAACCCCCAAAAAAAAACAAAAACCCGCAAAA
>WUAM01000098.1:174365-189542 GCA_024336885.1 Actenoides hombroni | reverse complement strand
GCAAAAACCCCCAAACCAAAACAATAACCCCCAAACCAAAACAATAAAAACCAAAAACTTTTTTAAACTTTCAAAAGGCATGCAGAGACCACTTTTCAGTATGCAGTGATGTACTGGTTATAAAAACAGATTAAAAACTTGCAGAGATTTTTTTCCATTGGCCTATTGGTCCTGCACCAATAATCAGACTGAGAAAAATATTCTCCCTGCTTTACAGAAAAGTAGCTTTTTAAAGAGATGCTTTGCTTTTTTTCCAGGGAAAAGGGGGTAGTGGAGGTGGAATGAAGGAGGAGTGTTAACATTTACCAGAGTTGGTCAACATGAGGAAAAAATGTTGTGGGAAAGATAAAGAAAACAGAACACAAAATATTCTTGTCTTTCAAGTAAGATGAGAGCTATCCAGTCATTCAAATTAGGGTATTGTACATACAGTTTTGAGAAGAGATGTAAAAAAAACCATACTAACAAATGATGAGGTGTTTTTTTTGTGGGACAGAATTGCCCATGTGCAGAAATATTTTATCTGTGAAACACTGCCACCATCTATTAAAAACAGTAATCTGATATATCTACAAATAAACCTATTTTTATACAGTTGATGCTGAGATCATCCTGCACTGTTCTTGAAGCTTCACTTACTTTCTGTTTCATTTCGTTTGATCATGCCTTGGCATTCAGCTAAAATAGTCTCTTTAAAAGATGTCACCAGAGCATTGACGCAGCACTCCATTAGCTGAAATACATTAAACACAGAATTAGCTCATTTAGCCATCTGAACACCGATTCTGTCTCAAGTTTGCCACGACACAAAATGTAGCCTGTCCTCAACAACTACACTCTAGCAAATAATTAATTTTCATTCACCAATTCATACAAGTATGTGTAATTTGAATAAAATCTATATAGGAAACCATATTTCTTCAAAATGTGTAGGTTTGTAAATGTAGTAAACTCTCTTTCAAACCAGTAAAGAGCTTAGTATCTCTGTCGCCTCTTTTTTCCCAAGGGAGCCATCACTTTTGGAACACCAACTACCCTACTTAGTTTCCAAGTATACATCCAAGAGCTAAGAATAGTTCTCATTCCAGCAAACTCTATTTGGACCAGGTCGGTTGGCTTGAGCAAAACACTATGACTAGATCTAGAACAGAAACTGCTTGTACATGCCAGGACCATCTCTCTTTTGTCAGCCTCTTTATATGGGTCACAATTTATAGCTACGCAAAACGAATGATTTACAAGTTAACAAAGACAAAACCCACATTTTGATCCACTGCAGAAAAATAATATTTAAAGGCTATTTATTTAAAATAATCTGCTTCCTGAACTAACTTCAACACAGATAATTATGAAGTATTCACTGCAGTTAAACCTCCCTCCAGAATCTGAGCTGTGTAAAATATTGCTCAAGTGTGCAGGAGGGGAAGGAAAAAAAGAAAAAAACATCCTTTATATTAAATGACTGTATTTCAGTCTAACAGGAAATCTAGAACAGTTTTACGAAATTTGAAATTTCTATTGCCCCTTTTGATTGCAATGAACAACTCTTTCAGGTATTCTGTATGAGCACTGAGAAAGCCTTTACCTACTAGACTGGCCAGCTTACTTTCAAGTATCATTCTCATAGCCTGTTAAATGTATAAAAAAAAGTCATACGTGACTCAAAGTGAAAGAATAAAAATCAGCTTGAATAAAAACCAGACAGGAAAGTAATACAGATTTTTGTAAGAAAAAATATAATAGCTAAAAAACATAAAAGCAGTTTTGTATCAATCTACTGCTACCAAATAATACTGTAACACAGACACAAACCAAAACTACAATGTAGTAATACTATATAAATATAGAATACATCAATTTTTCTACATGTTATACTTACTGCTTCTACAGAGTTACATTCACGCCTTGTTTCTAAATATCGTAGTGCTCTTTTCTCTTCTTCTTTTAGTTTAGCATCTGCCTGTGCAAAAGTAGAACAGCAATCATTTTAAGTACTAACACTTTCAGGAGAAAGTTACAACAGTATTTTTACTTACATATTTCATATAATTCTGTACACCGTTTTGTTGTAAATAAGAAGGAGCCTGTGTTCTATAAAATCTCTCTGTCGAATCCAAATACGCCTTTTCAAAGTTATCCCGATATATCTGAAGTTTATCTTCAGGATTAGAACAAAGGTTAACTGCAAAGAGAAAGTCTGAACTTAACTTGCAAGCCTTGGAAACTTAGGTGCTAAAAATAATCAAATCTCTCTCACTTAACTGAGTATTGTATTAAAAGGTTTCATTGAACAATTTGAAGTTATCATATGAAATACACTGATCTCTAAAGGTAACCAAAATTGTCCAGTCTTGGCAGCAAAGCCATTTAGATTAACTACAAAACTAGAAAAAACTGCATACCTATCTCCAGCATTTTAAATATTCAAACAGGGTAACCAGAAATACACATATAATAGCAAAATTGGATATAAAGGAAAAAGAAGCAGGAAAAAGGAGCAGGAAAAAGGGATCACCATAATGACTAAATTAAAAACTACTCCACCTGACTGAGCAAAGAGCTTTACTTAGATACCGTTCTTAGAATCCCAGTATTTTCATTTGGATATTTCTTTTGCATTGGATTTTTTCTTGGAAATATGGAAAACTTTTTATAAGGGGACGTGATAGGACAAGGGGCAGTGGTTTTAAACTACAGCAGGACAGATTTAGATTAGACATCAGTTCTTTATAATGAAGGTAGTGAGACACTGGAAGGGGTTGCCCAGAGAAGCTGTGGACACCTCATCCTTGGAAGTATTTAAGACCAGGCTGGATGAGGCTCTAAGCAACCAGCTCTAGTGGGAGGTGTCCCTGACCATGGCAGGGGGGGTTGGAACTAGGTGGTCTTTAAGGTCCCTTCCAACTCGAGCCATTCTATGAAATAGTGAGTTTGCTGCTACCCAGCAGTGCTTTGCACTATTTGGAAAAAAGCTTCCACCTTTTTCTCAACTGTTACAGAGAAAGAAATAAATAAGCAGACAAATAAATATAGTTCTTAAATGGAACATGCTTTAAAAAAAAATAATTTAGGATTGAACATCTATAAATCCATCTGAGAGTATCGGCCACAAGTCTAATTCAACAGGTTGCAGAGCTTTGAAGAAAAGGCAGGCCATGGTGAAACGTAACAGAAGTTTCAGATACACAGATCTGTTTTAAAAAGAAGAAAAAGACCAAGAGTCTTAGATGCAGCCTGTTTAGCATTTCTTTGTCAAAGCGTCTGAAGAATCAGAAACAGTATGAAAAGAAGCACAGGCATAAGGTTATAGCTGCAATCCTAAAAGGTCAAAAAGTACTTTGTTCTTTGAAAACACTGTAACTGATATGTAGCTAGCTAAGATCACTTCGAAGTTAAAAGATCTGAAGCAGAACTGAATGGCTATCACATACCATCACCACCAACATCAATAAAAAAAAAAAACTTAGATAATCATTCCAACCCTACCACCACAACTGTCAACTCTGTATGATGACAATTCATTTACTCAAGCAAGGAGACAACCGAGACCAGACTGTGCAAGACATACCATATGATTCTCGAACTCCAATAACAAGCTGCGAGTCAAAAGCTTCTCCTAGTCTTTCAGCATGAACTAGCTTCATTGCACTGTCCTGAAGTCTATTTTTTATATTTGAAAATATGGATTCATTCCACGTATCTAGCATGAGCTATGTATTAGGAAAATAAAAAAACAAAAACAAACCTGTCAGAAAGGTACAGTCAGACCTAAGTTTGTGCAAAACAACTACAAGAGGTCAGAAACAGAAATCAAACATTTTTATAATGCAAATTTCAGGTTATACACAGCAGTTCAACTTCCTCAGAACTGATCTTGCTCTGCACCTGTCATAGAAGCAATATTCAGCTCACATTACAAGCTAACTTTACTGAACAGGACAGCTAGGGGAAGCAGGATGCCATTCATATATTAAATCCTTAATTTGGTATTATTTCTACAGTTCTCAGTAATCAGTCAAGTAACTTTTCCAGCAATGCAATGTGTCAGGAGTTGCAATTTCAGAGTGTACTTTCCAGCCAAACATCCAAATATAGTTCACTATTTGGCAGGCTGTCTTAAATAAAACCAAAATTTCAATTAACACCACAGTTATGTAAGAAGAAACCTGATTGTTTTGGATTTCTCTCATGTGTTCAATATGCAAGTAATGCATACATAACTTATAAACAACTCCAAACCTCATCTAAGCACTGCAAGCTTTTAAAATTAGGTATGGAGGCCCTTAATAGAATCATTATCACTCAGAGGATCCCTTCATACTCCATTGTGTGATTTTGTTATTTTTTTGGTGATCACTACTGAGGCTGATGCAAATGTATGGCATTACACCTGACCACCAGACACAGTGCACTTCAGCTGAGCAACACAAAAAGCTCACTGGCAAGACAGGTCATACTTATGCCCATATAAGCTGTTCAATATTAAATACTCAGAGCATGCCACATGTTTGTTAAAAATTTTCATTTGCTTTAGAATTCGAGTGACTGTGGTCCTTTCTTTTTGCCCTTAGACACTGGATCTGGCTCTTTCTGTAAGCCACTGAATACCTAATGAAACTCTGGGCTTTGATGTCCCAGTCATGAGATGGTCCTAACTGGATCACATATGAGAGGCACATCTCCAGCAGCTTCAATCCTGAAGAAAATCTGAATTGTTAAAACACTAGTTCTTTCTCCTCACTATTTTCTCCACTCCACCTTGTTTATTCCTTAATTTCTTAGTTCTCCATCCTTCTGCATAGAACAGAGTTAAAAGTTCAAGTTTGCCAGATCTTGGGGAGCCTAGTAAGATCACACACTTTCTCCAACAATGAAAACAAGAAAGGTAACTTGAGGTAGTGATTCCTCTCTTTGCGGGCATTCTCTCTTCTCAAGAGGTATAGAGGATCAGGTACCAAATAAGAGGGCAAATTAAAAAAACCTTGCCCAAAGTAATGCATTTGAAATATTTTGTTCTTCCCACCCTGGAGATAGTGGGACGGTTAAAACGATCTTCAGTACCAAATGAAAGATTGCTAAAGAAATTTCACTTCCCTACAGATACTTTCTGCAGTGGAAAGGGACAAGGAATGACATTAAGCTAAAGGACTTAACACTTTACAACTGATACGCTACGTTTTTCTTATAATAAAAGACTACAGCAACTTCAAGGACCATTATTCATGGCACTGAGAACACTGAGCACTCCATACTCAAAACCCTAGACTATTTTTTTTTATGTTCAATATGAAATAGTAAAAAAAAAAATAAAAAATCACATTCACAAATTTTTACACGTCCAATCTTTTCATTCATATGACTGACACTTTGGAGGACAAAGGGGAAATCAGGAGATCAATAGCCATATTTAACTTGAGAGTATTTAATTGGTCATTTATAAAATGACTAAAATTACAAAAAATACATCCCAGTTAAGATCCTGGCCTTCTTTTCTACTAGGAGCAGAAAAACTATTCAAGATATATATACACAAGTACACTTGCTACTTAAAAGTATAGAAACAGTAGGTGAATTTACAACTGCCTCCTACCCCAGCATTCAAGGCAATTAAAAAACCAACCAAAAAAAACCAAACAAACAAACCCAACACCCAACAAAGTTCTTTTATCACCTGACCAAAACCATTAATAAGCCAGAGCAAAACTGGAGAAAATGAATGAAACTAATGTGGAGAGGGGAAGGAAAAAAAACCCCCAAACTTAACAATTAAGTTGCAGGGTTGTTCTGGCCCACACAGAGGCATGTGTAACATCATACATCATATTACATGACTGGTGCAGTTTCGTTTTCAGCTACAGAATCCTTTCCGTACTACTACTGTAGGCACAATAGTGAGCAACAAAAAATGTTACTACTCATCACTTACCTTTCGAACAATACTGTCTTCTACATTAGACTTCTTGTTGCTGCCCTGCTTGCCCATTAAAGTAATCTCTAACTGACAAAATGGCTTGGGCAAAATATCACACTGTGTGAAGAACTTGCGCCACTCCACTATATACGCTTTTAGTAAAGCTGTATCATCTTGATGACTCAGCACTCTCTGAAGGAGAGGGGGAGAAGAGGAGGTCATTTATAAACAAATTTCTGCACAAAAGACAGATTGGCTTTGCTTATACTGAAAATAACTCACCATATACAATTAAAATATAAAGATATATCAGAATAAGAACATTTACATATTTAAGTTCCATTTAGTTTAGAGAAGTAGTTATTGACTCATGGAGTATGGGCCATTTCTTAAAGGTAAACAAAGGCAAGAGCCAACAAGCAGTCACTTGAAATTTTCCAAATTAACCACGTTTTTCTTCCTCTTAAGCCATATGCAAGTCAAAAATGTTAAAACCTTTGGACTGAAGGCACGTACTGGTACAACTCTATCTAAAACATAACTATAAAATCTTTAAGGCCTATGTTATATTCTATACAGTTCAAAGATTAAATTAATGGAATCTACTAACTTTTCAGCTAGTTAACATAGGTATTTTATTAAAGCCTGAAAACTACAACTACACTGTACAACAGCTACCTCAGTGCCTAAAAAGATGCCTCTCAAACATAGCATATTGAAGGCCTCAGTTCAGCAGATGGAACTTAAAATAAATCAATATTTACATGCCTGGTTGTACAAAGGCCTCTATAAGAAACCATCTTCCTTTAAGCAAAGCCTTAGTGGCGTAAATCTCTTAAGGAAGATTTTATACACTTCAGTTTTCTCCTTTCCAAACTTTTGTCAGGGGATCTTTAAATTATTGTTTTTTAATATCACAAGCACCCCCTCTTAAATCCCTTACTACAGAAAACAGCTTTTGCTATATATTTTTTACAAACACAAAGTTTTCTTTGAATCTGTTGGTGACTTCAGTCATTTGGGAGGAAGCCCATAAAACCAGACAGTTTGAGTCAATAGCATGGATATTTCTAGCACACCATACAGATGGCTTATTTTAAAGCCATTCATGAACATGTCAGCATGGCACTGAAGCTAAATAAAATAGGGGTTTTTTTCCAGAGAGTAATTTGTTATAGAAAATTTTGCCTCAAGAAGTTTTCAGGTGGAAGAAGACTCCATAAGTACTGCATTGGTTTAGGGTTTGTTTTTTTTATATAACACAAAAATCATTGCCCACTCCAGTTCCAAGGACTGTAAGAAAACAATAAGCCAAGGCAAATGCTCAAGGCCAAGTTTTCTTTTTGTCAATAGAAGTTCACAGGGTAATTATGATCTCTAGAACATCACAGAATTTCAAACAAAAAAAGCAAATGCATTTAAATCCAATGAAAGTCAGAACCATTTGGTTATTTTTCTAACAATATGAATAGAAGTTATGAAACATTAAGAACTTACTGCTTGTGCCTGTTTAATAAAATCAAGGATGTCTTCCTTCAGAGCCTGATGGATTTTTGCTGGACCTTTATCATCCCATAAGCAAACTGCATGTACATCTCTAGAAAACAATTTATCTATCTTTTAGTAACAGCTACTCAAAGTTTAATGCTGTAATGTATGAGGCTTAAACGCTCATAATTAAAGTATGTCTGAGAAATTAATACACTCTTTATCTATCATTGTCAAACAGTACACGGTCAGATCCCAGTGACACATGCAAGAAAACGTCTTTGGAGAAGAGACTGAAACCGCAAGAAAGTCTTGGACGCAAGTAACAGAAGCCTGTCTAGGAAAGGGCTATGGTCAAGAAGTAGAAGCAGAATCTGTTTTCAGTATCTGTTAAATAGCCCTTGGTGTATTAAGGACAATTTTTAAAGCTTTTCTGTTGACAAAGACAGAAATCGCTTGCCAGCAGAAGCATTACTATTGATCCCATATTATTCTAAAATACTCTCACTAACATGCAGCCTTCACTCACAGCTTCACAATCACAAAGCTCTACAATATCCTTGTGGTACAAAGGAAACAGACCTTCCGTGTGAGAAACGTGAGCTTAAGGGCATCATGCAATTCAAAAGACGTTTTAATTAGTTTAATAAGATTGCTTAAACGTTGCATTTTGAAGTGAAGTCCTACTGCAGAAAAGCTACCAAACAGCATCACAAACCAAAATTCTATTAATGAGTTTTAATCAACACTCAAATTCCTGTTTTTCCTATCTGGCAGCCTAGCAAGTGTAACTTAATTCTTACTTTCCATACCAAAGACTACATAAAGGAAGTTACACTCCTAACAATATATCGTATATAATGTGGCCTAGCAAACCTTTTTTTTGACCGATTACCTTCCTCTGGTTCTTCTTCCTCCTTTCAATAGTAAGGCCACATCTTTTGCAGGAAAGCAACTACATAATCTAAAGGTATGACTTTGTTCCTATCAAAGCAATACAGTTATTTCAATACAAAAGCATCTATTTTAGTTTAACTGAAAAGACAAAACTTCGAGGGTATAAAGATCCTTTGACCCAGATCAAAGGTGCTGGCCCAGGATTTACTGAGGCCTACCTAATTTGTGAGACTTAGCAACTTGCACACGCAAAAAAAAGGTGTTACTGCATTTAGAGTGCCACTGTTTCCTGACACCAGTGAAAAAAGCAATACTGGATAATTAAACCCAAAGGGTAAGTAGAAGACATCTACAGATTTTGAATTATTATTAAAAAGCTTAACAAAGAGCACTGTCAAAAAAATAGGAACCTAGGGAGAGTGGGATCCTTTCCCTCAATATCCTTAATTTAGCCATAAAGTTACTTCAGTTCTATTCCGTAATTCAGCTGCAAGAAAAACAGTAAATGGGAAATTTTAGTACCAATGCCAAATTATTGAACTAGTTAAAAATGAAAGTAATGACTCACAACTGAATTTGTACCTTAATTATACCACGTTTCTGGCAAACAATTTAGTCGAGTCATCGTAAGTTATTAAAACTCATTACATAATAAACTACCTTGCCTTTTTGTTGGCAGAAAAGTGTGACAGGTGCAGCAAGATGGCTGTAAAAAGAATCACTGGACCATCCTCATTAAAAAGAGCAACACAGATACAGGCTGTTTTAAATAAAACACGCTTTTGTGACAGAAGTTAAAAAGCAGGAGAGACTGCAGATTCAAGCTACAACTGTGAGGGAAAATACCTATATTGAGACGCTTTCGATATATACGTTGTAACTCACTTCCATATTATGTTGGCAAAGGTCACACAACGTATTTTAAGAAAAAAAATTATCACCTAACAAGAAGAAACTTCTGGCTTTATGGAAGGAGAAAAATGGCAGTGTTTAGAAAGTACAATAATGCAAATACTGTCTGAAAAATATTATTATATATATTATTCTATTGAAATTGTACCAGTTAAACTGCATTACCCTGTTACTTCAATAGCATTCTTAAGCTATGTAACATTCAGCAAACTGCCTTTAAACAAACTTACTGACAAAGCAGTAAACAACATTTTCTAATTCTAACAAAAGGTTTGTGGGCAGGTACAAAACTTGTTTACTATGATCAGCTGCAGTCAAAAGCTCTGCTGTTCTTTCTCTGTCCTATTTTCAAAGATCTCAATCACAGCTAAACTCTACTTTTGCACACTTACAGTGATGTAGGCACACTTACCACTTAATAAAACTAACTAGTACTTTTGTTCTGTGTGTTCCCCCATAGTCCATGTCTTACATGACTTCTGTATCAGAAGTAGCACCATAACTGTATTCCCACTATGCAGAAGGATGCAAGACACTAAAAAAATTACTTACGAAAACAGATCAAACCATTGTTGTTTTGTGACAGACTCCTGACGAAGAAGTTTCAGAACAATAGGACGCATGAAATCCCATTTGTCTTCAAACTGAAGTGAACCTTTATTCTAAAAGGAACAAAGGAAAAAAAAATGTTAATAAAACAGTTTCTTATTTAAAGTTATCTTTAAGGATTGCAGTTTTATGGTTAACATAAAAGTATCTTCTTCTCAGAGGTGTCTCTCATAAGCTAGCACATGAGCTGCAACAGCAGAGCTCAACAACACTTCACAGTAAGTATTATTTTTTAAAGTGACAGAGCTATTATTTGTTTCTTAGAGGAGCAGACTGCCAACTTCTTCCTTCGTACACTGCATTAGCTACAACGCAACAAATTCTAGCCCTGAAAACATGAATGATACTTGGTCAGGTTCCTTGTCCCAGCAAAGATACATGCAACTGAAGTCACAAGGCCAACTTGCAAATCCATCCTGAATAAATTACGACCATCAAAATGGCAGCTGGGAATCAGGAGTAGTACCTGTGGATGCTGCCATGTATCTTTTTTCTCCACTGTGCATTTGGCATCAGCAGCAAAGAGGGAGGAAGGAAGTAAAGTGACACAGGAACCGTTGTACCATAGACTCCCTTCCTGTGGGTTAACTGGCCACAGGCTGTTTGACGGACGGGACTATAGTTGCCATAGATAAAAATGATTTACTCCACGCTGAAAAAATCTAATCCAAAGTGAATTTTTTCACATTTATAACACAAATTAAGAGGAAAGATAAAGAAACCAAGTGATCTCATATTGTTCTGAAAAAACTCATGTAGCATAGACGTTGACTTCCACTATTAAAAACAAAACAAAAACTTCAAGAGAAAAACAACAGTTCTATTGAATATATATTGTAATCCTATTTGGTTAAAACTCTGCATTTTAAAAAGAAAAAACTGCAATTAAAAGAAACATTGGTTTAGAGTTCTGATGCAAAAAGAATACTGGTTGAGTTACCTGCAGTGTTATGTTCCAATGCACTGCTTATTTTTGAACAGATCATTGTCTTGGCTAGTAACACAGAACCACAGAATTGTAGGGGTTGGAAGGGAACTCTAGAGATCATCTTGTTAAACCACAGTGCTAAAGCAGATTCACCTAGAGCAGGTTGCATAGGAACACATCCAGGCAGGTTTTGAAAGTCTCCAGAGAAGGAGACTCCACAACCTCTCTGAGCAGCCTGTTCCAGTGCTCCATCACCCTCACAGTAAAGAAGTTTTTCATGATGTTTAGGTGGATCTTCACATGTTTCAGTTTGCATGTGTTTCCCTTTGTCCTATCACCGGGCACCACTGAAAAGAGATTGGCACCATCCTCTTGACATCCACCCTTTAGATGTTTATTGGCATTGATAAGAACCCCTCTTAGTCTTCTCTTCTCCAGGCTAAACAACTCCAGGTCTCTCGGCCTCTCCTCTAAGAGATATTCTCTCCAGTATTTCACTGTCTCTGGGGAACCCAGAACTGGACACAACACTACAGATGTGGCCTCACTAGGGCAGAAAAGAGGGGGAGGAGAACCTCCCTCAACCTGCTGGTTACACTCTTAAGTAATGCTACATTTGACACAATTCACTTTAAATACTGCAAATAATACAGCCTAACTACTTGAAATTCTGACAAGTGCACTGTTCTGCCACTAACATCTCTCCAGATAAAACAGGCACAAGCAGCACATCACTTCTCTCAACCATCTCCTTCTGATTAACTTCTACATGTAAATTTACAATTAAACCTGTTCTTTAACATTCAGAATAACTGCCATTTGGAAACTGTATCCCCTGCTGCTCTTAAGTGCCAAGATATCTTATCTTCAAGTCATAAAGATGCAACAGGCATCACAGTAACTATTTTTACAGCAACAGCACCTGGAGGCCTCACAGAATTATCAAACCATTGCAGCAGGTACTGAACATAGGTCTCCTGGAAACAGCCCCTATTAGATAAGGTTTAAAATTCCTTCAGCATAAAAAGAATAAATAGAAAAATAGATTGTTTTCCAATTCAGAGAGAAAGTTTTGCTTGTTCTCTTCCACTGCAAAAAAAAAAAAAAGTTAAAATTTGAATTAGCTTTACAATTATTATGAGTTACTCTAATCTTTCCTATTCCTGTGCAAACTATTAGTTTCTACTTCCAGATATTTCTCTTTCAAGTCTCTCTTCACAACATAATGAACTTCAAAGACCAGCTGCTGAACAGTTAGAAGTTCCAGACAAGGCATTATAAAATAAGTAAAACCAACTTCCTCAAAGCTTTTCTTTGGAGTGAAACTTCAGAGTAGAGCCCATAAATTGATGATCCCATAAAGGTGGGGGGAAGGACAGGGAACTGGAAACACGAGTGTTTATATGTTTTAGGCTGTGATCACCTAGTTCATGCTAAGAATCACAAATAAAACTCCACTTCATTGAAAAAACTGCATGTCCACCTGTAATGAACAGAAACCTACTTAAAAAGAATTCCCCAAATAAAGTTTGGCAGAAATGCCATTAAGGAAGTTTATAACTTTGTTTGCTATAAACAGGAGTAAAATGTTTAGGTTTTGGTTGTGATTTTTTTTTGGTTTGTTTCTTATTTGCTTTTTGTTTGCTTAGTGGTTTGGTTTTGTTTGTCTTTTGTGTTGGGTTTTTGTGTGTTTGTTGTTTTTACACACTTTCCTTTATTCTTAAATTAAGCAGAAGAGGAAATAAAATTAATGGATTAAAAATCCCACTCAACTAAACTGTTCTTCAATTTCAATAAACAATTCAGTATCTTCTAGATAGATTCAAGCTTCCATGACCATTAATCTTACACTCTTATACTGAAATTACATAAAGAAAATGTGCATAATACCACCCACTGTGTATCATTCACGTTTGTTAATTCTACCCCTTATGCACAAGAAAACCTAATTTTTCAGTAAAAGAGGATATAAAACAGTGGTAATACTTAGTTGTTACCAAAGTCACACGTACATCAGTGACCCAGACAACACAAGAAATCCATTTCCCACTATGCTGAGCCACCCACAAACCTATGCAATTTCTGAGCAAAATTTCCTGGGTAACTTTGCTTCCTTAGCTTGCTGCCTCAAACCACCATTCCCAAGAGAATGTAAACAGGAAGGTAAGTCACACCTTTGATGAAATGAAGTAAAACTACTAAACTTATCAAATCTTCTCTGAAAACATACATTACAATTGACAGGCATACCCTGGCTAAGTAACCAGTTTAGAAATTTAAAATTTAAGGCTTTGAAAAATAACCCCACTTACGAAGCACTGTTCAAAAACCACTTCACTAAATTTGTTCACAGAGATTTGAAGTTCCATTTTAACACTAAACTCTACTTGAAATATATACTACATTGCAATCTACACTGCAACTTGACTCTTCAAATTTTTTCCTGTTCTTCACTCCTATGCATAAGCACCTAAACACGTATTTTAGGACAGCACATAAAAATCCTCCTGGACTATACTGATGGATATTACATAGAATCGGTACAATGATGCAAGTGGAATTGTTCCACTAACCAGTTTTCCTGATTTAGCTATTGCCACTCAACACAAAATTCCCCTCCTTAACTATGAGCAAGTTTAAGAGAAGTGCTGCAGAAGCAGGCACAGAGTATAGTGTAAGAGCCTAAATAAACATGGAATGTAACGAGGCAAGGCCACGGAACAAAACCTCCATGCTACTGTCTCTCTGAACTTTGAAATGTCTCTTTATGCTGCAATAGGCTTTCTGCTGCAGAAACTGCAGAAAAACTCATGTATCTTCACATCACGTGAGTGAATTGGTTTAGACTATCCTGTCACTGCAAAGGGAACAGATTGTAAGTCCAACACACCCCCTGAAACAAAGCACCCACTTTACAAGTGCCAGAGCCACATGTATGTTGAGAGAAAAAACTCTAGAGGACTCTCCTAGTAATGGCTCAGTCACCTTACAGGAAAGCCACGGCCTCAACATGGGAGAGTAGTTCTTCTACAGGCAGGGTATGCACCAGCTCACCATGTATGTAATGGCTCATTCTAAGTACTTCAGTATTTTCATCTCATTACAATTCCTTGTATCTCACCAGGATTTAACATACGATTGGTGATTCTAATTTTGCATTTAAAGAAGACTCTCTGAGAATGTGTTTCTCTGCCAAAAAAAAAAAAAAGAACTCTTAGAAAAATTGTGCATTGGTGGGGTTTAAACAATGCCCTTTAAAATTATGACAGCCAGTCAGATTTGGACTCAGCTAGCATCCATTACTTGAATGAGAGAAGAATATTTCATTCTCTCAACTACGTAGGAAGTCAAACTAGGGTGGGGAGAAACCAGAGAAACCTCTTAGTTCTTGTTTATCCTAACAAAACCAAGACCTGTCTAAACTTAACAGATTTGATTATGCATGCTTATTTGGAAAAGATATGGAAAAAACTTAAGAGATTTTAACATCTCTCCTTTCTTACCCAGGGATTTTTAGTGTGCCAAGACATTGCTTTTTTTTCCCCCTAAACATTAAAGCAGAAGTACATTTCACAGCCTCGAATGACACAAGGCACTGCCAATCAACACTAACAGGGAATCAACAGTTTCCTTCTCCGAGAGGACTCTGATGAGCAAAATTGGGGAACAAAAGATCTCATCTAGTTCCAATTCTTGCATTGGTTTATCCTGTCGTTATAAACAAAGACGAATCACTGTATAATCCTTCCTTTTGTAATCCAGGACTCATAATTTATTGTCTTTAGAAAACTCACTAATTAGTAAGCTATAGTGCTTAAAAGCAGTCCAAGTGACAAGAAAGGCCTACTGTAGAACAGGTATCTGTAGCATTTTTCCTAAAACACACTGCGCATATATATCTTGTTATCAGTATAAAATACTAATGATTCAAAGGCCAAATGCAAAAACATTACTAGTCGACACAAAGGCTTCAGTTTGCAAGGGTCACCTTGCAGAATCAAGGTCTTTGACTCTTATTTTCACTTACTGTACACCTATTATTCTTTCAAAACAGCTGAAGTGAAATGCTGGCAAACCTCATAGGCCTGTGCTTCTTCTGTTTACTATGGGCTATACAACCACATCCCGGCAAAGCACACATCAGTCTTTCCAGAGACCCTTAAGCATACAGCAAAGAGATGGACTAAAACATTAACAAGTAGATAAACTATCCAAGTTCTGCTCTAAAACCAGACCCTTCCATTAAAAGAATGATTCTTCTTATAGGACATTATTTTTTTCATCAGTGTTCCTGGATTCTTCAATTTTATATTTTTATTGAAGTTTTATCTGCTTAAAAATCTAACTACCCACTTAGGCATAAAACCATAAATAAATTAATTAAAATTAATTTCAATTACATTATAATTTCAAGAAACATTTTATATATATA
>WUAM01000098.1:147556-164368 GCA_024336885.1 Actenoides hombroni | reverse complement strand
CCTTTGTCCTATCACTGGATGTCACTGAGAAGAGTCTGGCTCCATCCTCCCGACGCTTGTCTTTTACATATTTCCGAGAGCGGACCCGCGCCCGCCGCCCGCACCACGGCGGGCTTTGCGGAGGGGACCGCCGGCCGCCCGCCGTCGTGCTGCGGGAAGGACGCTGCCTTGCGGCCACGGCCGGTGCCGACGGTCCAGCTCACCCAGTAGAGCAGCTCCTCCCGTGGGCAACAAGTGCAGGTGTGGGCCGGGGAAAGGGGGATGATGGAGGAGGGGGAACCAGGCCGACCTGGAAAATCTGGTGAGAGAGAACCGAGCTGTTAAAGTGTGAGATTTGCAAAGAAAAGCGGGAGCAGAAAGGAGATACCGAGGAGGAACCAGATCGGCGGGTGACAAGGGTCAAGGAGCTGAAAGGAAGCTGTCCAATGGGGTGGGAGCTGGGCAGGGGCTGCCCGCAGGAGTGCGAGCTGGAAAAGAGACAGACCAACCAGTAGAGGAACAAGTGCCGAGTGGTGAAGATGGGCTGGGCAAGTGGCGAAAGGAAAAAGGAGAGCTAGCAATCTAGATATTGCCAGAGAGAAGCATGCAAACTGTACTAAGAAAAGGCACAATACTGGAAATGACAGGGACAAGCACTCTTCATTTCCCAGTGGAACAAACTGCATGTATTGGGCCTTTGTGATAGTGCCTTTACCTACGGTAATAGAAGGGTTCTGTCAGTAGAGATGCCTGCTGGAGAAATTTCTTTGCCTCTTGGGATCTTCAGCTAAGTATCGTGTTATGATAAATCTTCTGAGCAATAGATTCTTCAGATTTCTTTTAGCCTCAGAACCACATGGGTTAACAAACACCAACAGTCCTCAGATAGCTGGTAAGGTCATTAGAGACAAATAAGCAGAAATCTTCTGGTAAACAGAATTGCAGCAGCTTCTGCAGATTGAGCTGGGGTGAGGAAGCTGGGGGTAGAGAGCCTGAGAACCGAGCAGAGTGGGCTGGGTGAGCTGGGAAGTAGGTTGTTGCTGGCAGAAGGTCAACAGCAAGTGGATACTCATATGAATGGGCACTTTGATAATGAAAAGGACAGGGAGAGGAGACAGGGTGACATTTTTTCTCACACAGCCTTCTGTTTTCCTCTATTACTGTCAGGCACAGATGCAGCTACAACCATAACTGCCTGGGGCTGGTTAGGGATGTATCTGAAACCACATTACTTCTGTAACTCTGTGGGACAGTTTGTTATGATGATTATTCTCATTGTCTGAGTCTGGTTTTGTTACTCTAATGGTCACCAGTGTGACAATAGTATGTTTTCCCTTGTAGGCTTGGGTAGATTTTGCAGCTCCACAGTATGGATGAGTGAGACCACGGGCACCTTGGACCTTCACCTGACCAGGGGCAGAGTGAAGTCAGAAGAGGGGTTTACATGCACCCCTCAGGAGATCACATCCTCCAGCCCCAAAATTAATCTGTCTGGGATGTGCAAGTGTGGGTGGCACTGGGAGACTCATCCAGGCGACCCCAGAAGCTTCCAGCAGGGACTTGGTCTGGCAGCTCAGAATCTATAAAAGGCACAGCCAGGAGCTGCCAGAGGGATTTATCTTGCTGTGCACGCTGAGCTGAAGCTGCAGGATGCTTCTTGGTCCAAGAATCTGAACTCCCCAGAGACCTTTTGGGCTGGCCAGCCAGTCCCCAGAACTTGGTGATTGTGTCTGACAATGCCTCTGAGTGTGTCTCATCCTGAACCCTGCACATTTCTCCCCTCTACTTTCACCAGCTCTTCTTGGAAAAAATAAATTGAACACAGCTTTTGCTTGCATAGCTGCCCATCTGAGTAACGATTAAGATAAAACAATATTAACTCAGATAAATGAACCTTCCAAAGGGTAAAATTGGTATAGTTCTTGCAGTTCTTCATGGAACATGATTACAGGTGATTCCTAAAGATCTTTTCAAAGTGTTCTGACAGAAGAAGCATTTGCACTTGAAACAGAGAGGTAAAGTATGTGACATTGGTAGCTCTGATACTTGCCAAATGTGAATAGGGCAAAATTTTAAGTGGCCTTTGCCCATTATAGAGCAAAAGATCGAGAATGGTTCACCACCCTGGGTAACACCCATAGGTCTTCAAAGCCTCAGGTATGTGCTGTGTAGCTTAGATGCACATCTGGGCTGAAAGAACCTCATACTAATGAGTTACACAGCTCATTTAATTCCTAACAAGTGAGCGAAGTCAATTTGCCTACGGCATTTACACTTGAGCTAAATATGTTTGCAAATACTTTCAGGCTTCCAGAGTCTGCTCTGTCTAGCTAAGCTTGTCATTGTACAAAGACAGTGGTATATAAATTCACATATATCCAAAGCACAATGTTATACCTTCAGTTGAGACCTTTGGAGTGATGTATATTAAATGCTACCTAAGGAACCTGTATTTGTCATGTCTGCTGTGGAGTGGACAAGGTGGGCAAATTTTATCTCCAGGTGACTCATTTTTTGTTTACCAGTGAGTACAGGGGCCCTGACAGCACACAGTCCATCACAAAGATCTCTGACCAGCAGTCAGAAAAAGTGATCAAATATGGGTATGCTTGGAGGAGCTGGAATGGTGAAGGTGGGGAGGCTAAAGCAGCAACATGAACCTGACTTTCCTTCAGTTTCCACCACTTGCGACCTTGTGCTTGAATCTGCTGTTCCCAGGAAGGGTCAATGAAACCTACATTTTGAGAAAAATAGAAAAGCCAAACAAACCCAAACTTCCAAATCTACTCAATTATTAGCTGAATGACAGCACTAACCCATAATTCTAACACCTCTGAATCTAAAGGTTTCTCATTTCACATTTTCTGACTTGACATGGATTTTTCGTAATCTTTGGTAAGTAGGTAGGTCACCAGGGATTACACAGATCACAGTTCTCCTGAAGAATGTGCACATGTGATTACATGGAAGCTTAGAGGAGCACGAAGAAATCTGATGTAGATGGGAATGACTCCCATCTACAAGAAAGGCCGAAAGGAGGACCCAGGGAACTACAGACCTGTCAGTCTGACCTTGGTGCCAGGGAAGGTCAAGGAGCAGATCATCTTGAGTGCCTTTACACACCATATACAGGACAACCAAGGCGATCAGGACCAGTCAGCATAGGTTTATGAAAGGCAGGTCCTGTTTGACAAACCTGATAATTTTCTGTGATAAGATGACCTGCCTAGTGGATGAGGGGAAAGTCTGTGAATGTTGTCTACCTGGACTTTAATAAAGCTTTTGACATCATGTCCCACTGCATTCTCCCGGAGAAACTGGCTGGATGGGTGTACGCTCTGCTGGGTAAAACACTGGCTGGACATCCAGGCCCAAAGAGTGGTAGTGAATGGAGTTAAATCCAGCTGGGGGTCGGTCACAAGTGGTGTTCCTCAGGGATCAGTACTGGGAACATTTTTGTTTAACATCTTTATCAGTGATATTGATGAGGAGATAGAATGCACCCTCAGTAAGTTTGCAGATGACACCAAGTTTCTTCCAGATTTCTGTGATAAATTTAGTATCCAAGTAGCAGAATAGCACCATGTTGAAATGATCAGTCTGCCCTAAAATCTATGTAGTATGAAAACAAATCTACCACCCTTCTTACTTTTTGCAGTTCATGGTTTGATGGGTTTCACACTTCCTCCTGTGGTGTTCATTAGCAAGTCACTCCAACTCTTGGTGAAGCTTATGCTCCCACTGCTGGCTTGGTGGGCTGAGGGAGGTCAGCAGGAGTGGCAGGTTGAGGCTGAGATGTTAACACCACTCTTGGTAAGCCTTCGCTTCCAGAAGTTTCTAAGAGTGCTTGTATCTCCCCAGACACTGAAGGCAATTGTGTAGGACAGAAAACCTGCAGACACCACTCTTGCTAACCCTATGGTCCACATAAATCCTTTCCCATACCAACAGGAGCAATGGGATGTTACAGCTGCCCAGATTCAACTTCTTGATCTCACAACCAGGTGCTAGTGTTCACCTCTGGGCTTGCTGTGGGTCTGTGGCTATAGCTCCATGTCATGCTGGGGCTCATCTCACTTTGACAGTTTACAGTGGTAAGGAGTGATGGGGTAGCAAAGAAGTGCAGAGAGAATAGTCACCTGTCAAGATGGTGAAACAAACCTCTTGAGCAAAGGGAAATGTGTTGGAAAGTTTTGTGTTTATCGCTTAGCATCATCTCATTTATGATTGGATTCAATGATCTTTTCCAACCTAAATGATTCTATGATTGCATTTGCTATTTGTTGCTGGAAGTTTGTTTCTGATACTGTGTCTGGAATATCTGAAGCTCTTCACAGGTGAAAGGAATATTTTAGGAAAACGTGGTAGTTTTAAGCTTCTTTCAGTTGATGGTATTATTAGTTATTTCCTGTCTAGAATTCAACAAGTACATGGGTGGTGAAGGTGCTTATATAGTGATCTAAGGCTCTGTGTGGTAATGTGGTTGTTCATTCAAAGGCACACTCTGACCTTTTGGAAGACATCCCTGTTTGATGACAGTGTTCCTTATGTTGTTGAGATAGATATGTGCATGGTAGGACACCAGTATAAACATTATAAAAAAACCCAACAACCTTGCACAACTGAGTAATCATAATCTAAGGATGGATTTATAGATAAATAAATAAATAAATAACTATCTACATACAGATCCACTTTGTTCATGAGACATTAAAATGGCTCTGTGGAGATGATGCAAGTGAAACTACTTCATAGCAGAATGAACTCATAGAGGTAGTCAGTGACGAACAGAAACACTCAGCTGGGACTAGGAAAACTTCTCCTAACTCCTCAGACCTAATCTTCCAGAAGGACCTACAATGTTACTTCAAAGACAAGTTGGGGAACTACAAGACATAACTTTTCAGAACAGTACAAACCAAGGACTGAGTATTTACTCAATAAATGTATTATAAACATGAAATGTTTTTATACTTTTCCACACATCTCACCAACTGTTAAGCCATCGCTGTTCCACACAAGTAAACAACCTCTGTCTGATCTATAGGCCCATCATTGTCTCACCCCTATTTGCCAACTATCTCCTCCCTCCAAATGTTAGTAATGTTGTGTTGTGTTACACCCAGAGCAATCACTCCCGGCTTGATGTCTGCTGTGTTCATATCAGATGTACAACAGGAACTGTATTTCCCTCCCAAACATCCATTTACTCCAAGTGGAATAGATGGTATCTATCTCTGCAAATCTTGCCACCTTAGATGATATCTTGTAAATTACTTGGGTAGGAGGTTGGAGGATTGTAGAAACAGTGGTGGCAACTATTAATTGGTTTCAGAGATGAAGGACATAAAAGAGATTGGGCCTCAGGCCATGTGGTGAGCAGAGTCATTGCCATCTTATATCTGTGGTCTAATATAAAAGGTAATAAATAAGTAAGACTATAGCCCTTTGGGAATGACGACCATATGTAGTCAAACAGTACCATACAGAAGCTGAAGCTCAAGAAATGCAACACACAGAAGCTAAGCTGTCATTCATAGACCCAGTATGTCACCAGTCAGAATAAGTAACCTGTTCTTCTGGTGTTACTGGTATAGGACTGGTCTAGACTAGACTGGTTTGGCTGAAGCTCTTCTCTGCATGCAATGTGTTTGCAGAACAGGAATCATTATCCACCTACCCATCCTCTCAGGCAAGTATATATTAGACTGTGTATCACTGAGTACAATATCACACCATTCATCTCCCCATGACCACGGGATGCACAGTGTAGATTACAGATGATTTTCATTCCATAGAAGTGACAGCTGCCCTGCACCCTTACTTCTGGTGCAAAGACTTGTCTTAGACTTTGTAATTGGAAGTAGGTCCCATGGTCTTTCACCTCAAGTCATCCCCAATGCTTCCAGCCCTACTTTGTTTACAGTGGAGATAAGACTGAGTGCCTTTAGGGCAGGAAGTCATTCCTCTGCCCATTGGAATGTAAAGCCATTTAAAAGTGAATAAAGTTTCTTAAAAATTTAAGATACTATGCCTCTGCTCAAAAAGCACACATCACATGAGGATATTTAGAACAAATAAGAGGTTTGCAAAAGGGTATTAGCAGACATTCACGGGTGAAATTTTATTGTAGATGAAATAATCAGAAGGGGTTAGATACCCTTTCCTTCTCCTGCTTAAAAGACTATTGCCACAGCAGAGCTATTCAGGGACCTTTTACCCCAAAGAACTTCAAGAAGTGAACCTAAATGAGGACAGAGTTTACAGACTGTTACGTGACTGAGGGCTCATCCCCATGAAGACAAAGGACAAGAGGCACAGTGACAGGCAGGGGAACGCCAGTAACCACATGAGAGCCAGCTGAGCTCCTGACAGGGTTGCTTCAAGGGGTGGAAGAGGGGGATACACCAGCTTCATGGGCTGGGGGGATACCCCCAGCTGAGTCAATGTAAGACACTCTCCATTGACTCCCCACTAATCTCACTGCAGACTCAGAGAGGATTACTGCCTACAGGAGCACAGGACTCTCTATGGAAAGTTGGAAAGAACATTTTGGAGTTATGCAAGACTTACTATGGGATGCTTAGTGGAAGCACCAAAATTGGGGGAAGGGGGTAGATTGAATTGGGCTGGGAAGGAACAAGTGTGGAAAACACAGAAGAAAAGAGGTAAAAAGAGGTGGACATATGTAAGCAGGTTACTGTTCAGTATGCTTGTGTTGAAGTGCAGGAAGGGCTGAGGCCTCTGCCAGCCAGGGCTCCATTCCTAGGGATGTGGTTTTGGTGTGCTCAAGGACATAGGTGGCCAAGCTGTGCCAATGACTTGCTGATCACCAAGAAGTGCAAAAATGTCCAGAGGTAAATGCAGAAAGAATCAGAAAACAACATCGAAACAGAAAACAACAACAAATCAGAAAACAAATGTCTAATTATCAATGAGATATTCTCTAATTAATACTGAAACTACAGACATGGAAAAGTACTGGGGTAACTGGAGATGGCTGAAAAAAAGACCCTTGGGAGGGAAAAGCTATGAGCCTGATCCAGGATGCAGCACCATCTCTGTAACCGCCAAGGAATTCCTGCAAAAAGAGCCCAGGGAAACACAAGACCCACCCATGACCCTGTGCTAGAATGACACAGCATGACAGGAACCACCACACTGACCCACTCAGCCTCTTTCCAACCTCTCCTACAGAACAAGGAGCTTGTGAAAGAAGCCACAATGCCAGCCTGCCCAGCTTCTCTCCCTCACTGTACCATCTCTACCATGGCACAGATGTAATTTGTAAAATTTCACCTATTTGTCTATTAATCATAATTGGCAGGTTGGGGATGGGGCTGTAGGCATGCGCTCTGTGGGAAGATCACAGCTGCACTGGACACAGCAGGTACAGAGAGCTCCAGCTGACCCATCGCAGGCCACAGCTAAGCACATCAGCCAAGTGGTGCCTCTGCACCAGCCAGGTGGGTTTGTAGTACCTCCGAAAAAGATGCATTTAAGAAGTCATAATGCACCAACACAAAAGAAAAAACGGACAAGCTGGAGGAGGAGGATAGAGAAAACCATGCCTGAGCAGGGGCCAGAGCCATGGAGCCACCCGAGCAGGACCCATGAGGCATGACTCTATAGGAAATGCTACTGATGGAGGAACCATCAAGCAGTGACCCCGATCTCCTGTGCTGCCCATTGCCTCACCAAAAGGATGGAGTGCCGTGTGCAGTGAGGGAATGGGAAAACACAAAGAGATGGGAGAGCTGTGCAGAGGGAAGAAGTTTTTTTTTATGAGGGCCTGTTTGCACTCCATTAAAGAGCTCTGAACTTCCTTCCAAGAAGGTTTCATTTCCACTACCCCTTATGAGTCATTTTGTGTTACTGTCAGGGATATTATTGTCCCTCCAAAGGAGACTGTTTTGGTTTAGAAGTATGGACAAGCCTTTCGCCAGTGAAGTCCTGTTCCTGATCCCAGCTAAAACACACTTTGAATTTAAGTGGAACTCAGCAGATCTTCTGACCCCAGGTATGAAAATTAAAACTATTGTCCACAGGTCAAACCCTCACCCTAACACCTATCTGAGATCTCTCAAAGACTATTTGAGCATCTTAGCTCTCAGCTCTTCAGTTCTTACACCACATAACATGCCTGAATTCAAAAGGAAAGCTCTTTGGTTTTGCAGGAATCAGTGAAAGAAGTTTAAGGGATTTTCAATATCCAAATCTTGGAATGATGCTACTCACATGCATCTCGTATGGTTTTTTTTGTCTGCTGAAGGATACAGCGTTGAAGGGAAGGAAGCTCCTTAAATCTGCCTTATGTGCCATGGCAGGCAAAGCTGAGCAGCAGCACTATCCACTGGAGGGCAGTGAAAGGCTGGGGAAATCTGCGGGGAGACTGAAAATGCTTCTGCCTAAATACGGCCCCTAACCAGAAAGATCCTGAGCTGCCCAAGACTGAAAGAAAATGGTACACTGGGCATAACTGGCAGAGTTTTAATAAACGGAGGGGCTACAGGGGTGTCCTGTGTAGGGAAAGGTCATGGACTGCCCTTCAGTCACAGCTGGCTCCAGCTGGCTTGGCAACAGGCAGCACCAATCTGTCATGTGCCAAAACTTGAACCAACCAGAGAAGCTTATAGCCCTCTGTGAAAACATATTCAAAACCGAAGAGCAGCTGCTGGGAGGTGTGTGAGGATATATGTGATGACACACAGAAGACTACACAGGAGCAGATACATCCTGAGGGGACTGCAGCCCATGAAGGAACCCCTGCAGGAGCAGGCACTACTGAAGGGGACTGCAGTCTGGGGAGGAATCCCCACCGGGGCAGTTGAAAAGCGTAAGAAACATGGAGTGCTAAGAAAGGAAACCACTGATGCACTGATGGCAATCTCCTGTGCTTCCCAGTGCCTCGCTGAAGGGACTGAATGTGACGTTTGGCAAAAGAAGGAGGAGTGGAGACTAGAAACAGTGGAGGAGAGCTGTCTGGATTGAAGTTGAGGTGGTTTCCACAAGTATTTAATTTTTATCTTGTTCCTCAGTACCTCTGAATCAGTACTTAAAACAATATGTAGTTGGCAATAAATTAAATATCAGCTAAATTTCTCAACACGAGACTGCTTTCCCATGAGAACTGGACAGATAAGAAAAGACAAGTGCACATCTTTCTTAAGATTATGTTCTATGTAGGAGCCAGACTTAGCTGCAAAGGTGTAATTTGGTGCAGAATGTGGACCCTTGAGCTAAGATCTGCTCTAGAATGGTTCTTAGCAAATTTAGCCCTTAGAAGAAACAATCGAGAACAAATGTTAAAGACACCAAGAGTGAGAAACTCTTGTGTTTTGTTTTTGCAGATAAGAAGGTGTGAGAGACCTGTTCTGGTGTGAGGTCCATCTAGGCCATTATCTTTTCTGACACTGTAGGTGAAAGCATGTTAGCACTGTCAAATGTGGTAGAGGACACTGGATCCACCTTCAGAGACATCACACTGTACACTGAGATCTTACTTGATGTTGTAAATAAAAAGCAACTCCTGTTCTAGTGGTCTTTGTAAAATTCACCCGAGAGGTGTGATTTGAGCAAGTGTAGGTGAAGTAATTTTGGACTGAGGGACAACGCATCTTTTTTGGAGAACCCTGTGTACTGTGCAGGTGTGTGTCAGTGTGTGCACACCTGCAAAGGGTAAGAGGCTCAGGAACCATGTGTTGGAGCTGCCATAGGTCTAGGCTGGATAATAGGAAGACTAGAATGGTCTGACAGTCTCAAGTGGTCTGGAGGTACCAAGAGGTCCAAGCCAGTTACTGGAGAGACTAGGATGTCAGGTGTCCACTGAGACCCGTGTATGTGTGTCTGAGCACAGGACAAGGGAACACAAGGGGATCCAGGGACAGTTACTGAGGAGATCCATAGTGTATATATGTAGACGTTGGTCTGTGTGTGGTCATGCAAAGTACACTGGAAGACCAAGGGTCTAGGGTCAGTTACTGGACAGACTGAATGTCTAAGGCCAACTACTGGAGGGATCCATATTGTAGATATGTACGCATTTCACACTAACAAACTTTTATATTTAACTGCCAAAAAAGGGGCAGCATTAGGCTGTTCGTGCCATATGTGTTTGTGTAGTCAGCTATGTATAAATGCGTGTATATAAGGGTATATATGTACACACAGTGTACAGCACCTGTGGGACTATTGGGAATACGTGCGATAGTCCACCTCAGTGCTGACTGCATCTAGCAACGTGGAGCTGCAGCAGCCTCACCTCTGTTGGGCTACCAGATTCGGCAATCTTCCGCCATTTGCAGATGAGTGTCTCTGCACACCCTTCCCAAACACTTTGAGGCCTGAGCCCAAGCGAGGTCTTCAAGCTTCCTCAAGTGATGTGCTGCCCAGTGAGACAGGGAAGACATGACCATTCCTTCCTGGGATTTGGTGGGCCAGTTACGGAAGGCAGATGAGTATCTCATTGTGTGGCAGGTGGCAGGAGCTCAGGTTCACTGTGACAACTAGCCAATCCTATCAACAGCTTACATGAATCAGAGGTTGTCAAAAAGCACGCCTCCCTCAAACATGGGGAATCAAAAGTGAAACGGGGCAAGAAAATGGCAACTAGTCCTAGGCAGTGGGCCACCTGCATTACCACTGGGCCAGTGCAGCAAACAGGCTTGACTCTAACTCATTGCCAGTAAAGAAGAAGGCCAGACAAGCCCTTGGCTGAGGCAGGGATACTGCAATGGTAGACAGCAGGCTGTTCCTGTCATGCATTTGAACTACTTCTCCATGGGGATGGAAGAGGTAGAAGGGACGGTGTATCTCAATTATTCAACACCACAAGGTGGGCAGGTGATTCCGGAATGTATTTCTCTATAATGCTTCTGTTCACTACTGCAAATTTTTCTGAAGTACACATCAGCAGCCTCTGGTCATTGCTGGGTGACATGACTCTGATTTCTGGTCTGCCTGGCTGTTGTTGGGGGCTTGCTCTAGCAAATCCTGAGGAAGAACCAGAGTGGAAGGAAAACACATTTTAATTTCCAGACTCCGGAGAGGCTATAGTGGACAACAGCAGCACCATCATGTTCTCTGCAAAACCCATTCCCCTGCCAAGTCAAAAAGGGGGCAGATAGCTGCTTGCCCCTGTGGGGAAGCAGCACAGACCACACATAAGCTAGGATTGACTACGAAGATCTCCGAGTTCCCTTCTCACCCATACGAAAAGTACAAGGAGAGTCTGAAGAGATATATGTAGGGAGGCAAAGAAAGGGATAAAATAGGCAGAATTGGAAGCAAGCCATACATAACTTTCTAGAGTACTAGCACTAGCAGTGGATGCACCCGAGCCTCTATTCACATGCTTATTTGTCTTGTATTGCATGTGCAATAGCCATTTAATCCACCAACAAAAGCTCAGGATGAATGCAATGCAGCAGAATAGTGCTGAAACTCCAACTCACTAAATTTATTTATAATACAGCAGTTCAGGAACAGAATTTGTAATTTCAGATAGCTTGAGAAATCTAAGAAAGGTCTCTGAAGTATGTCCAACATCTTCATAGTTCTTACAATATACCTGCTCTGTAAAACAAAGGTGAACATCTGTGTATCTGTAATGTTTCCATGTGTGCCCTCTGGGTGTGTGTATTATGGATTTGGCAGATTTCACATTTTGTCATTTAGAGTATGAACATGAATGTTGAAGACTTTCCTGGATAAGCAAACAATGAAATTACTTTTTCTTCCTCAAAACATATATTATGGTCTGGCATGCTGAATAAGCGTGAGGAAATATTTCTTTACTCTTTAAAAATCAAACATTAGCAAAGAAATAGTTATTATTTACTATTATTTACTTGGAATATCAGAGAGAACTTTTTAACAGAACAGCATTTGCTTCTTCCACCTCCCTCCCTGAGTAATTGTTATAGGAACTTCTGAGTAGAAGAGAAGAGAAGAGAGAAGAGAGAAGAGAAGAGAAGAGAAGAGAAGAGAAGAGAAGAGAAGAGAAGAGAAGAGAAGAGAAGAGAAGAGAAGAGAAGAATAGGACTATTTCACTTGGAAGAGATCTACAACGACAATCTAGTCCAACTGCCTGACCAATTCAGGGCTGACCAAAAGCTAAAGCATGTCATTAAGTGCGTTGTCCAAATGCTGATTAAGCGGTGACAGGCTTAGGACATCGATCACCTCTCTAGGAATCCTGCTTCAGTGTTTGACCATCCTCTCAGTAAAGAAACGCTTCATAATGTCCAGTCTGAAGCACCCCATGTGCAGCTTTGAACTGTTTCTGTGCATCCTCTCCCTGGATACCAGAAAGAAGAGCTCAGCACCTCGCTCACCACTTCCCCTCCTCAGGAAGCTGTGACACAAGAGGATCTACCAGTCGAGCTGGCCCTGCCCACTCAGAACTGCCAGGTGCTGTAGGATAAGGTAAAGTCCCTGTAGCTCACATAAAGAATGTCTTAGGGAAGATGGTCTGGGTCCACCCTGCTTCAGGCAAAGGCAAACCCATCCATGGGATTGCTTTTGCTCAAGGGCCTGGGTGCACCTGGGGGGCGATGCAGGAGGGCAGAGAAGTCCTGTGTATCACAGGGGACTTAATTTTGGGTGAGAACAGCCAATGAATTAAATTGTATGTTGTTAATTGTTAGATAAGTTTGCTGGGAGTGACACAGATAGTATATATTAAAGGGTGGATAATGTCCTGGGTTGGGATAGGACAGGTTGAATTTTTCACCAGAAGCCTGGTTACAGACAGGGCAGATAACGAACCAGGCAGTGAGTTACTCGGTACCATACTGCCGTCATGCCCAGTATAGAGGGGTGGGGGCGGGCCGGCCGGCGACTGGAGACGTTCAAAACCCGCCCGGACCGCATTCCTGGGGCGCGCGCCACCCCACCCGCCACCGCCGCCCCAACCGCCGCGCACGCGGCCCCCCCGCCCCTCGTGGGCGGGTTGAGCCCCGCCAGTAGGCGCCCTGCTTCCAGCGGCGCGAGGAGCACGCATGCGCCCGCCGAGCGCGAGAGGCGGGCAGTGCCCGCGCGCTCCCGGCCCCCCTCTCCCGCTCTTTTCCCCATGCGTTGGGCGCCCGATGGAGGAGCTGTTTGAGCAGGAGGGGGCGCCCGGCGCCGCGCTGAGGGCAGTCCTCATCCGCCACCCTCGGGAGGCGGCGGGGCTCGGCGGGGAGTTACGAGCTGCGGTTTCGAAAAACCGGGAATAAAGTTCCAAGTACAGCTTTAAAATAATCCCGAACATTCTAACACAGAATTATAGAAAAAGCCGCAGTGCCATACTGGGGCGGAGTAACCGTAACCCTGGGTGTTCCTGTGCTGGCAGGGGTGTTGGACTTGACAATCTCCAGAGGTCCCTTCCAAGTCCTACCATTCTATGATTTTACCTGCCAAAATCTATACCTTGCCTTACAAGTATGTTGCATTTAGCCCATTGCGTATTATGGAACACACTAGGTCGTTGTGGATGCATTAGCAGTAATTAAAGTTGGTTAGAGGTTGCAATGGTATGTTGGGCTACTGGTGTGCTATGCCAGGAATACGTCCACATGTCTGTGACCAACGGCATTTTAAGATGGAAAAAACACTTCAACAAAGTATTTTTTACTGAAGCAAAAGGGAAAAAACCCTTGGAGCTGGGGAGATTCTCAGTGGTTTTCACAATCAGACCCGCAGACAGGTTTATAGATGGATGGTAGGGGTTGGAAGGGACCTCTGGAGATCTAGTCCAATCTCCCTGCTAAAGCAGGTTCACCTAGAGCAGGTTGCACAGGATCGTGTCCAGGCGTGTTTTGAATATCTCTGGAGAAGGAGACTCCACAATCTCTCCATAACCTCGTAACTGCTGTGGTTAGGATGCACTTCTCCCACCATCTTCTCTGAAGTCTCCTCAAGTGATGGCATCACATTCATTGCCCTAAAAGAAACACCATAATAAATGTTACTTAGTACAAGCAATTGTCAATATGAGACTATCAAACAGTTTGTAAGACAATTACCCAACTGCTTTTAAGAGCACGCAGACCACCTTTCTGGGAAGTGCTAAGCACGCACAGCTCTCCCCTTGGCATTACACCATCTCTCTTCAAGCCAGACCTGAAGATAAAAACTAGTTGACCTTGGTCAACACTTATTAAGCCTCATTAGTCTTAAACATTCTGGTTTTCATATTTCATTCAAGTAGATGCATTTATGCCAAACATTTCTGGAGACATTTTTTGTTACAACTTTTTTTCCTACATCCGGTAGTTAGAGCTAGCTAAAGCCAGCTGGCAAGCCTAGCTACCTGATCCTTTGATTTAAGTAATTTTTCTATGCAAGCCTTTGTGATGGTGACATGGGACATAGTTTAGTGGTTTTGATAGGGCTAGGAATAAGGTTGGACTTGATGATCTTGAAGGTCTCTTCCAACCAAAACTATTTTATGATCTATGATCCTGAAGTGTGACTAGATCAAAGACTGAGTTCAGATGTGTATGTACAGGCTTGGCAGTCCCTCTGAACTTATTCCAGTATAACTCAAAATCTGGCTTGTGATTTCCAAATAGCAGAATGTCTTGTTCTCTCTTTTGGTAAAGCTCTGACAGTTCCAGGTGGGTCAAAATATAAGTAAGCACATATATAAGTCAAAATATAAGTAAGCACATATCTGACTACAAATCAGAATGTTCTTTTTCTTAAGCATGCATTGTCCAAGATATTGTACTGTTTACCACTCCAGGAAGCACAACAATCTTTTCACAATGCAAAAATAATCAGAGCTATCTGAAAAAGTTTTAACCTACTGTGAGTTTTAACTTACAGTAAGTTTTAACTTATTGTGAATGCAATATAGATATCAGGAGAGTTGAGAGAACTGAACAACCATTGATTTATTTATACATACTGGTTATAGAATCAGGTGTCTTGGAAGTGATCACTGTAATCTGAGGTGTCATGGTGTGACTGTTGAAGTTATGGCTGATATCACTACCTGGTATGGTAGGCTGGGGAATGGTGGCCAGGGGCTTAGTGGTATAAGTGGGCTGAGTAGTAGTGGTGGACTAAAGGATATTGATGGAGCAAGTCATTGTTGGGGGGGGGTGTACCTGAAATATTTCTGCCAATAAGACATCTCACGGAAAAGAAAAGTAAACAAAAGAAACAGGATACATATCCAAAATTACAGTTTTCATAAAATAATGCCTCTGTAATAAAATCATGCAAGTAATTCCTGCAAATCAGCCTAGCCATTCTTTTTGTTCTTTTACTATACCCAACAGAATAGTTACACCCAAACAAAGCAACAATTGTAGTACTCTGTTACATGGTCATTCAGTGTTGGATACCGACTTTTCACTTGTGTCTTTCATGTGGAAAGACTTTACTTGTAGTTTCTAGGACTGAAGGCCAAGTAAAGAAAAGTTGTAAGAAAAAAAAAAAAGAACATTCTGGTCAACATTAAAGTTGCAAATCTTTGGATACGGCTAGCAAATTTCAAAGATTTATTGCTACCTTACACTGTTCTAAATGATATAAAATTCTGAAAGGTAGAGAACACTTTACCATGAAGCAGCTAAGCTTTCAGATAAGAACATGAATTATTTTTGTAAACCGCCCCCTCCCACCAACAAAACTCCAAGAATAAGTCCTGTATCATTTACTTATTTTTCAACATAACATTGATTTTACTAAGGTTGCATATACATTAAGACTGTCAGTGTCACGGTTTAGGGTCAGGGAGGCCCCTTAGACCTACAATCTTCTGACTGTAAAAGGCTGCTACCTTCAGAAAGTGCATTTAATTAGAAGAACTTAATTAGTTAATTAGAAGAACTGAGCTGAAAAGTAAAATTATTGAACAGAATTAGTTCTGTTCTCACTCAAACCAGGACAGTCAGATAAAGAGAATTCTGTGATCAGTCTTAGCCCTAATGAAATCATTACAGGAATAGGTAAAGGAATAGGAATGGCTGAAACTATCTGTTTACATTTCTTAGTAAAAATGTTTAGGAAAGCACCTCAACACATTAGGTTGAGTGGGTACTTAACATTTTCCTAACCTGGCAACTAAGCTCTGCAGGTGCCTCAAAGACAAATATTTTCCAACAGTCATATTAAGGGGAAAAAAAAAAAAAAGAGTGTAGTAACACTGCTTTTTTAGTGTTAATTTCTAAGAACAACTACATATTTTCCCTTTGAATGTATATTAAACTGTAAGTTCAAAATGCCTTCCAATATATTCCGACATGGTGAAAGTTCAACTAAAGTAATGATGTGTTAAAGGTGCAACTTACATCATTTACTCATTAGTGGAATGTCTTGCCAAGATTAAAACAGAGAGTGGAATGCTGTTCCGCAGGTCTGGTTGACACCTAACCTCTTTTAACTTTTATTCTACTTTTACAAAATATTTTCCTCTCTCCTCACTTAAAGTCTGCACAAGTCTGGACCTTCTTGTCACTCAACAGCTGAGCAATGGGACAATGGGAAGGTAGAGGAGACCAGAAGCATAGCAAGATAATAGAAATATTGATCAGTGGCCTTCTGTGATGAGCAAAAAAGTAGCTATTTTCTATCCCTGATCCAAAAAAAATAGTAAGATACTCCGTTCTTTCCTTGTCAAGACCTTTTCTTGGATGCAGGTGTCTCCTCAGGTTTTCTACAAGGAAAAAAACAAAGCTCCTGGGGGAATAAAAAGGCTTGTACAAGTGCAACCCTTGCATGAGCATTTTGTCTTTTTGGACAGCTAAATATCAGAGAGGTGAAACAAGGGAAAGGGAAAGGGAAAGGGAAAGGGAAAGGGAAAGGGAAAGGGAAAGGGAAAGGGAAAGGGAAAGGGAAAGG
>WUAM01000098.1:137054-147456 GCA_024336885.1 Actenoides hombroni | reverse complement strand
GAAAGGGAAAGGGAAAGGGAAAGGGAAAGGGAAAGGGAAAGGGAAAGGGAAAGGGAAAGGGAAAGGGAAAGGGAAGGTCTCATCCAAATACTGAGACTGGCCAGATACACATTTGACACTATTTCTGTAAAGAAATAGTAAGAAATTTTAGAAAGAAGGATGTATAGAATCATAGAATCATGGAATATTTTTGATTGGAAAAGACCTTTAAGATCATCAAGTCCAACTGTCACCTCAAGTCACCACTAAAATATGCCCCTTAGCAGCACATCTATATGTCTTTTAAATACCTCCAGGGATAGTGACTCCGCTTCCCTGGGCATTCTATTCCACTGCTTAACACCCCTTTCAGTGAAGAAAATTCTAATGTCTAATCTAAGCTTCCACTGCTGCAACTTCAGACCATTTCCTTTCATCCTATTGCTTGTTACTTGGGAGAAGAGACTGAACCCCACCTTCTTACAACCTCCTTCCAAGTAGTTGCAGAGAGCAAGAAGGTCTCCCCTGAGCCTCCTTTTCTTCAGACTAAACAACGCTAGTTCCCTCAGACACTCATAAGACTTGTTCTCCAGACTCTTCACCAGCTTAGTTGCTCTTCTCTGGACCTCCTCCAGTGCCTTGATGTCTTGCTTGTATTGAGGTGCCCAAAACTGAACTTGAAGTGTGGCCTCATCAGTGCCAAGTACAGGGCACTCTGATCACTTCCCCAGTCCTGCTGGCCACACTATTGCTGATACAAATGGTGTTGGCCTTCTTGTCCACTTGGGCACACTGCTGGCTCATGTTCAGATGGCTGTCAACCAACACCCCGAGGTCAGTCCTTTTCTGCCAGGCAGCTTTCCAGCCACTCTTCCCCAGGCCTGTAGCGTTGCCTGGGGTTGTTGTGACCGAAATGCAGGACCTGGCACTTGGCCTTGTTGAACTTCATAGCGTTGGCCTCGGATCATTGACCTAGATATGCAGAAATGCTAGGCACTGCAGCCAGTCCAGGCAATGTATTCCAGCAAAGGCAAGGGGAATACGCACTCATCAGCCATTCAGCCCTATTACCAACAAATCCCTGTCAGTACACAGATGTCACACAGCTGGGATGCCTGCTGTCATTTCATAACAGCATTTAAATAATCCGTTGTTTATTAAGTGGTTTGTTTGCAATACATTTTGGGACATCCACGCTATGGAGAAGAGAATGGGGCACAACTTTCTATTGTAATGTTTTAGCAGAGACTCTTAAGACTGTCTAAAGCACTAGCAAATAAACAGCTGTGTATACAGTAGCACCGTCAGCTCTGGATAATAACTCCAGACCAAATGCTGATCTGAAGTTCCCAATTAACCACAGAGGCAGGAAAATGAATGGCAGGGAAACAGTAAGAAAGATCACACTAAGTTCTCGCCTTCTGAAGCTTCTCCCATTTGAGTGCATAGGGGGTTTTTTTCTTCCAAAATGATTTGGGGATTTTCAATCTAAACCCCCTCATTTTTGCCAGGCTGGAGACCTCCTAGCAGTTAGGAGTGTAACTACTTAGGGCAGTGATTGCTGTGGGTATCACGTGAGCTTTTGCCCTTGAAGAAAAGACGGCATTGCCTCTGAAACACTTCAGATGCCAGCTAGGAGAGTTACACCTGAATTTCCATGCTTTCCTGACTCCTGCATAACCACTACAAGACCTGCAGCTCAGCCATGCAATTCCTTTCCCCTGTTGTGGCTGGCACTTGTATTTTTCCTTCTGAAAGGAGCTCGACCACATTAGACATCACACAGGGCTCAAGTATACAAACAGTAGAGGCTATTTAAGTATTTAGAGCTTTGGGAAAAACTGTTTTTAAAACTCCAGTTCTGACTGACAGAAAGGGGTGTGTTTGTATCATTCCAGAGAGAGCTGATCTGCAGGAGAAGAAGATAGGCATTGTTGATGTAGTTGATCTGGAATCATTATCCTAATGCAAACTGCTAGAGAGTCACATTTGAGCAGGAATTATAAGAAACGGTATTCTGCTGTGACCTTGCTGGGGTGTCTGCTCAGCCTTGCATAAAGAGAGTTTCAACAAGTACCAAATGGATACTGCCAATGTTGGAGTGGTTATGTTTCTCCTGACATACATCTTCTCCCAAGGGCAGGTGCATGCTTCCTGTCTGGGGCCATCTCTGCGCACCTTGGAGGTATTTCCTGTACTCAGAGAAGCGTTCAGAACTTTGAAAGATGGCCAGCAGAGTCTGCTACACACCTGGTTCTTCTTGCCTGCTTGGATTTCCTCAGCTGTTCACCTCCAAGAGCTCTGCTTCCAGCTTTCTCCTATTCCTGTCTGGTTGCTGTTGCTTCTCTCTTCAGAGCTTTCTGTTTTCTTGTGAAGATAGAATCATAGATCCTGGCAAACTTTCTATTCAATAGTATTGTTAGAAGAGGAAAGCCATGATAAACTTGAACCAAATCTGTTCTTAATCAAAGCTATCTCATTTTACTTTTTCTCCTTGGATGAGCTCTTCAGGTGTTTGCTTTCTGGAGCAACTGCAGGCACCTGTAATGGAAATGTGGAAGTTGACAGGTGGCAAGGCCCTGTGTCCAGTTGCTACCTTAGCTCTGAAAGGTAGATACCTTGGATGGTTTTGCTCAGCTCAGCTGAGCCAGTTCTGGTGGCATCACTGCATGAAGTGCAATGACCAACCTGCAACAGCCTTACTCTACACTTTTGCAGAGCTACAGGCTGGTGGATGACCTTGCTTGTCCCTGAAAGAGCAGTCCCACCTTCTGAGGGGGAAGGCTTTTGTTATCATGCCGTTTGTGGCCCTGACATACTTCTGCTGCATTTGCTTCCCCCCTTAGTGCTGGTGAGTCCTTGGTCAATGTGCTGGTAAGCCCACCCACCTTCTCCCCAAAGAGTTCCCCATGGTGCTCATGAGAAACTCCACCAGCCGTGTCATTTCAACACAGCAAACATTGGTAACCACCTAGGGGACTGAAAATGGGTCAGCCAGCCTTTTTCACTCCTGACGCTTGCTTCTGTGCAGAAAGATGCAGCTGTGGGGCTGCTGTTCCTGGCAGCTCCCACACAAGCATTTGATGAAGAGAGGGGGCAACCAAGTACCTCTGAGCAGAAAAACTCGGGTGGGAACAGAAGACTGTAGCCAGCTGGCAAACACAGCATATCTTCCCTGTCACCTGCACCAGCATGTCTAGGGGGAGTGTGTGCTCCTTGGCTGGGCTCAGGAGGTTTGGCCTCACACAGACGACCAGGTTGCTGGCAGTCATTCTGCTGCTGGACGCATTTCTGCTTATGTTTTGCAGAAAGGCCAGCAAGCTCTTGAGGAGCAGGAGATTGGCCTTGGGCAACTTGCTGGGCACCCTGAGGGGGCAGGAACACAACATTAATAAAATAGCCATTGCCAACACAAGTCTCCCAAGCCCATCTCACCCAAGCCCACCTGAGGGAAGGCTCTCCGGTCATGCCTGGTCTACAGCAGAGGGACAGCCTTTGCTGAGATATGACCACCTCCCTCCCTCCTTGCCCCTCCGGTAAGCATCCCTTCGTGGAGCAACCCCAAATGCCTTTAGGAAGAGCTCCAATAAGAGAAATGTTTTTCTGTGCCACTTTCCCTCAAAACCCGACCCACAGCAGCAAGAGGTGACTGCCAGAACACACGGCTTTTTCAAGGAGGTCATCGCTTTGCAGGCAAGACCCAGCCTCTGCCAGTCCCTGTGTAGAAGAGAGCCTGACTTTTCTTGGAGGCACGCAGCAAGAGGACAAAGGCTGACAATCACAATTTGCAACAAGGGAATTTCTGACTAGATATAAGAATTTTATTTTATTTTTACCATGAAGTTGATTAAACTCCAGAACAGGGACCAGAACAGAGAGATATGGAATCTTCCATCTTGGAGATATTCAGTCTTAACAGGACATGGCCCTGAACAACCTGTTCTAGCTGACCCTGCTTTAAGCAGGGTGCTGGGCTAGATGGCCTCCAGACATCCCTTCAAAACAAAATTATTCTGCAATTCTATGAATATTTTTGATAAACCCTAAGAAACACTTTGAAAGGAACATTCATTAGGGTGAAGCAGTTGGGAAATTATATCTATGTGCTTACCTTATAACAATTAGGACATTCATATGCAAAATAAAATTCAGAGCATATTTTAATATTTGTAGTACTGATAGTGTTAATACTGCAGACTACAGAGACTCGCAGTGTGATTACTGGAAACGTAATGCTTTAGCTGGGTTCTTATGAACAATATAAGCCCCATAAATACTACACAGAGCATTTGAGGGTAGGCAGATTCTTTAAGGGGAACCCGTCGTGCCTTAAATACAGGCAGTGTAGAGATACTGCATTTGATATGAACAAGAATATGGCAAAAATGTTCAGGAATGAAAGCACCAGATTTTCTTTGCTTCTTCTCTCAGATATGACCGTTTATCTGTGCATCACAGACTGGAAAACTGTGTGATATACTACCTCACATCCAGTCCTTCAGTTACGAGGTAAAATATGCTGGTGCAAGCTCTTTCAGAAAACCATGTTCTCAATTCCCCTTCTTAATACTATTGCACTAATGCAGCCCAAGTCTGCAACACTGCAAATCCAATTGGATGAACTGCTTGTGCATCAGGCTGAACTGTCTTCAGATTATACTAGTTGATCTAAGGAAATGATTTCTTCTGCCTGGAAACCATGCTTTGTTTGTGGTTGACCATCATAATGCTGCTGTAGACATTCTTTCATGAAGGAAAAGTGACAGTGCCAGTAAGGTGTAAAGTAATCTTTGAAAGACTGTCCCAACTCTTCTGCTAGGTTGGGAGTGGAGACAGAGGTCTCATCTGCCTGTAAAATACCATCCTACTCATAAGCCTGTTTTTGGCAGGGTCTGATATTCAAGAGGTAAGATTTAAAGATGAACCACACAGTGCAAAGCCTGGCATTGACACACGCAGGGTGAATCTGTTGTGGATCCCGGTCTTCGCCATGGTGAGTGTAGTATCGATCATTACGACAATATCTCATCCCAGACAAGCAAGTAGCCTGAAATGAATACTACAGAAACAATGCTGCCTTAGTTATCACGTTAAGATCTCAGAATGGTGAATTTTGCAATTAAATATGCACTGATTGTATTTTTCCTGTAATACCAAGGCTGAGTGCAATGTTGCAGGATTTTTTGATTAAAAAGAAAAGGGATCAATGTAGTAAACAGACTACTTCATTAGTGATTTTCTTTTAATGACTAAAATTTCTAATCTGGTTATGTTAAAACTAGTGTAGGAGCACAGCTAAAATGTGCATCCCCAAGAAGAACCTATTCCTGACAAATGGATCTACATCAGAGCTGTTCTTGTCAACTCAACCCCTTACCTGGTATGCCTCTGCCTTTGCACTGGAACTAGAGGTCCTTCCCTCAACAGGAATCTGATTCAGAGAGTTGAGTAAATATAGCACTCTTCTTATTTAATTAAAAAACACATTCCCCCATATCCCAAGATGTTCTCTGATGTCTCAACCAGCTGCATGGGCTCCCTGCAGGATTAGAAGAACACCAGAGAAAGGACAGGACCACACAGCCAGGCTCAGCCTAGAAAAGGAAAGCCACTCAGTCTCCTAGAGGGTATGACTCACAGCACCCCACCCCAGAGTGGGGTAGGGATCCCATGATGAAGACAGGAACTGAGTGGTGGACACAACACACACTGGATTATCAGATCTCAGTTATATATTATCTGGCCTACAGTGCAGGCCAGAATAACCATTCTGTGTTCTTTGATCAGTCTGACAGAAGTGCAGCTGAGTGCACCCACGGGATCCACACCAAATTTGTATTGCCAGGAGTTCTTCCCTGGAAAGCAAAATGCAAAGTCTTCCCAAACTTTGGGAATATTCACTGCGCTATAATTCATAAATCATGTGGAAATCTTTCAGAGAGGGTTGTACTCCCGTCTGTATAGAGGAAACTCTAGGCAATTTGCTGGGTGTTTTCAAATATTATTTTCATAGTCATCAGAGTGATAAACTAAAAAAAAAATATATTAAAAAAAACACCCCCACAAGTATTGTGTTTAGTCCATAGAGCAGAAGATGCCTGTTGAAGAGGTCTTATTGTAGACTACAGCTGCACAGAGGTATTAAATCTATTCCATGAAACCACTGGGAGAATATGACTCTCTTATGAGAAAGAAATCTGTCAGAGGGTTGAAGAACAAATTTCCTTCATTTCAGGGAAAAAGAGTTTGGAAAAAAATCCTCATGCTATCAACATGTACTAACTAGATTCAAATTTTGATGGTCCTTGGGCTTTATTATGTCTGCTTTTGCGAGACACAGCTCATGGTTTGAAGCTGTAATCTCCAGTTTTCCTATTTCCCTCTCTCAATATCATTCTGGTGTCAGTGCTGGAACACTGAAGATTTGAGGGAGCTGCGTTTGGACTGGGTGCAAAGCCAGTGTCCTTGATTTTACTGGTTATGACTGAAATTAGCACCCACATCAGTTTACTTAGACCTCAGGGGCACTATGTTTGCAACAAGCTCCATTTTTTTTCCTGGGTACAGTTCCAAGCAGGGAGGAAAATCTCAGATGAATAGAAAGTGAGGATGGTGTGCAAGACCAGATTTACTGATGCATGAAGACTTCATGGACCTCATACTGATTGCCCACAAAATGCCACCCTCTGTCTTACCATTTTCATTGGTTCTGCTGATTTTCAATGACAATCATGTACCTAAATTCCATTCTTGATCTTTTATCATAAATACAACTCTCCACCTATTGAAATTCACACCCCTCCTTGTTCAGTTGCTTTTGATTAGTTAATACCTTTTTACTCTTCGCCTCCATTCCTAATCATTTCCAAATGATGAGCTTCTACTACAAATCTTTGTTCCTCATTTCACAATAAGTGACATTGAGTTCTGTAGTGATAAATTTAATAACTATCCTGTCATTCGAGTTTCCAAGACTGCATAGTTCTTCCAAATAGTTTTCAAACATTTTTAAATGTCTTCAAACTAGGAAAAATAAGTAGAAAATAATGAAGCAGCATATTGTTTTATTGTTCCAGTTTTTTATCTAGTTGTTTAATTTTGCTCATTAGTTTGACCCTTGCTTCCTTCCTTTATTTCTCTAAGAGAAAAGTGGTTATGTTGGAGAGGTGGCGTAAGATGATGAAAAACTGGAAATGTGAAAACGTGCAATTGTTGAATTAAAAAATAAATAACATTTTATTTCATAATAAAATGAGCTTTTATTAAAAAAATTCTATTTGAAAAATCCTTATATTGATATTTTCCGAGAAAAAGCTTAATCAAGGAAAAACTACTCTATTATTCTAAGAATGTATTACATTAAACAAAATAAATTTCTTTAGAGACAGTAATTCCTGCATGTAGCATTAATAAAGCAATAGCAAAAAAACCCCCACATTGTGGAGGAAATCATAATCTGACCATGAAGGACCTCTAGTGGCATAAATACTTTCAATAAAATAAAGGCTAAGCTTATCCTACTCATCATTTTACAAGGAATCACTTCTACAGTTTCAGATTTTGAATTCAATTTGTGTGTTATTTTTTGTCTTTCTTTTTGTCAATACAGTAAATGCAGAAAATATAATTTTGTTATAGTAATATACAGTAAAGTGCCTAGGCTTACAATGGCATTGCACTTTAAGTTCCCTGAAAATTAAAGCAGATGCAGTCAATTTAAAAATTATGTTATGTGTTGGTTTTTTTTGGTTTTTTTTTTGTTATCATTGTTATCTACTTTTATCACTGACTCAAACTTCTGATTTTCTTAGCAGGAGGAACCTGCCTGATAGGACACACTGAAATAAAACTGTTTAAAAAGGAATTGAAAGCCGATGAGGATACACGAGATGTGTCTGTGTCTCATTTGTTATGGCTGTGCTAATCTTTCAGTTCTCAGCTCTCTAGTAATTTTATTTTTTTTTAAAGCAACAAAAAATGCTATGCCATTACTTCTGGGTTATCCTTCAACCATTCTAGAAGATAAACAACTATAAGAAATATCTAGATTCTTAATTCTTTTCAATCACACTACAAAACAGTTTGATATTTGAGATAAAAACTTTGAATAGAAAGTATTAATTTTTCAAGAATTCTACAAATGTATTGCTAACAGTTATTTGTCAATAGTTTTTCTAAGTCAAAAAAGAGGTATATGCCTGCTAGTCTAGAGGCCCATTAAGCATCCAAATACATCCTGCATGCAGATAAACTATAGCTGCTGTTCCCAGGGATTTCACCCATCCTGGAGAAGACACAGTAAACCACATTACAGTGGCACTAGTTACTTTTGTATAGTGCCAGGAACAGAGTTTCTGTATCTGAAAGAGGATTCATGGCCTTAAGACACACTCCCAAGTTTCCACTGTTGAGACAACATGGGGGTCCTGGGCTGAATGGAGGATGTCTCCAGAACCAGGCAGCCTGGCCGGCACACACTCCAGGCAGCTGTATCACTTCACTGTGGGATGAGAGAAACTCAGGGACGGACAAAAAAGTCCACAGTCACACTTGAGGTGAACCCTGAATTGTAGTAAAAGCAGGAGCCTTGGGCAGGAGCAGCTGAACACAAAGTCATGTTTAGACGTCTCGGATATCTCTGCATTCATGGACATTTTGTCCACAAGTCATAAAATTTCCCTAGATAGCAAAGGTTATTATATGCTGAAATGAACTTAGTCCTCTAAGTCTAGTAAAGGGCACTTTTAAAAAGCGTTGTTGCTGTTGTGGGTTTGGTTTGGTTTCGGTTTTTTTTTTACCTTTGTGGGTTTTTTTAGTTATTTGTTTGTTTGTTACAGAAATTAAATTAAAAAGAGGTCCATGCCTGTTTAAACTCTTACTACCTTGTTTCCTCTTTTCGCAGTACACAGATATCCCTCTGGGACCACAGTCCTGCAGCTGAGCAGCTCTGGTGTAAAGCCTCAGCCTGGCAGTGGCTTTCTGGTGAGGTTGCTACAGCCTACCTGTAGCAAGGAATTCCAAGAGCTGAGCTTAAATGCAAACAAAGAGCACCAAAGACATGATTCTCCATCTTCGGAGAATCAGCAGTAGATTGCAGATACAGGATGGATAAAATTAAAGATGAAAGTAATAGTACCACAGTTGTGGAACTCAAGATATGCTGAAATATGCAGGGTCTTATAGTTCTTCTTTTAAACTGATTTGAGGTTATAGATAATCATGACCAGCATGACCTGACTCACAACTATCACAATACTGAAACTAATCTTGGCAGGCTGATTTCTTACAGGAGTTACAGCAGGATTGTTATTGGATTAGGAATTCAGAATTTAAAAGAATCCATAAACTAGTCTGAAGGAAGAATACATAAAATCAAATCCTGTGAGGATGAATTTGGGTAATTGCAAAGGGAGATAAACACAGCTTGAATGAGAGAACTGTGACAGAGAAAAGCATGTCTGAAAAAAAAATAAAAATGTTGCAGTATTGAGGGGAGAAAGATTAAACCATGGTGTTCTGTTGGGAACAGGTGAGAGTGTAGAGAAGCAGTATCTTGTAGCAGGAAGGATGCCAGAATAGCCAGGACAATGACAAATATTTGCACCACTGAGAGCAGAAGACTGCTCTTCCTGGAGGCACCTCTGGGGTTTAAGCCATCACCTGTGACACATACAGAGCATCATTAAAAGTGGGAGTCATTAAAAACCCCACCTGGTGATGCAAAATGCCATCAGGTTCTCCAGATAAGTTTGGCTGAGATGTAGGTGAAGACAAGTAGGATGAGGCCCGGGAGTCATCAGCAAAAAGGTGGGAGTTGAATGAAACCTTAGAAAGAGAGGAACTCAAGCCTATGCACGAAGCTGGGTGAAGTTAAAGTATAAGGGTTTAGTCTAACTTTGACTCATGTAACTTCAAGAAAGGTGAGTCTTGAACACACTGCACACCAGGCCCGCTGCAATCGGGCCTCCTGGGGGTCAAAGCGATCTTGTAGGAAAAGGCACCAGGCTGAGGCTGCTGCAGAGATGACCCGCAGAATACTTAAGCTGGAGTGCAGGAATATGAACTTCGTGTTAGGGCTTCTAGAGCAGCTCTTTACTGCTGCAGCTCCTCTGCTCTACTCTCACCTACACCCAGCGTGTGGCAAGAAACTGGCGAGGCGGAGGTTCGAAAAGGGGAAGGAACCCGAGGAGCATCACCTCGAGGCAGCTGGCAAAGCTCCGTCTCCTCCACCCCAGGCCGAGCCATGCCCCTCCTGGGGGCGGCCCCTCGGCGGCCACAAAGCTGGTCTCGACAGCCGCCAGCGAAGCTCTGTTCCTCCCGCGCAGCGTCGCTGCTCCTCCCTTCTTCCCTCCGCACCGCCCTCCTTCCTCCCTCCATCTCGGCGGGCGCAGGGCCGGGGCCGCGCCGCGGCATGGACGCGGCC